>NDGM011131993.1:0-10928 GCA_002564305.1 Octomys mimax | reverse complement strand
TCTTTGTCATTTTGTATAGCACTGTCCTCTGACCTTTGGTGTAGAGCTTTGATGCAGTTATAATGTTAGCACCAACTAAAATTCAGGTGCAGATCTACTAAGTTTGAGTTCATCCTGTTGTTCATAGCTTTGGTCTGGCTATTGTGCTCAGCTCCTTCCTGCTGCAGTCCTTGGAAGTGAACCTGTTGTGCCCCTCTGGCAAGATGTTCTCCTCCTGGATTAGCTGGGTGGTTTTGGCCCCTAGTCTCTTTGCAGGGACTTCAGCTGCAGAGTTTCACCCCAGGCCTGTATGCCAGGTCTGGGCTGAGTCTGGAGGGATCCTGTGGGTGCAGGACAGCACTGAAACTCTCCCACACACTCACACGGCCTGGACTTGGGCAGGTCTGGAGGGGTCCCGAGAGCCTGGAGGAAGTTCTCACTCACAAGGCAGGCTTAGCCTGGCTCTGGAGGGGTGGAGGGGCCCAAGAGTGTGGCAACAGGTCTCACAAGGCAGGCCTGGGCTTGGTCTGGAGAGGCCCAGAAGGCACAGGGAAGCTCAGAAGCTCTCCCACAACCTCTCGGGGCCTGGGCTTGGGCAGGTCTCCCCTTGTTAAATGATAAGGAATGATGATCCTCTGGCACGCTGAGCCATAGATTGAGACCATCTGTGGTGGCACCTGCCTGTAATCCCAGCTCTTGGGAGGCTGTAAACAGGTGGATCACTATGAGTCCGATCTAGTAGTGAGACCCTGAACACCCTGTAGACCTCTCCCTAAAATACAAAAAGATAAGGAATGAGAACTCCAAAGCTCATGAAGGATGAGGTGCTTCACCACGCTGTGCGTAGTTGTTTTTCTCATTCATCACATTAGCAGCTCCCTTTAGGAGTCTCAGAATGCTTCCTTTCTTCAGTTTAAAATAAATACTGAAGAAGACAAGCAGGTGGAAATCTTGTAACATAGTCATAGGCAGTTCCTTCATTCTTGTAATTACATGGCACTTCCACTGGATCCTGGCATATGAAAGTTCTTTGAAGAGAAGCATAACCTGTGACTTTCTTGGAGATGGATTCAAAATTGGAGTCACAGAACTGAATTAGTCATTATGTTGTCCCTACGTAAAGAAACAGCTGATGTGTTATTACTTCAGTGCTGCTTTCTCACAGCCCTTATGACTTTACCTGCCTCCTGAATGTCTGTGTCTAATCTCTTTCTCCAGATGTCTTAATCTGAATTTAATTCTTGTTTCACTCTAGTGGGGTTTTTGCTCGTTTTTCTAAATTCTTAAACCCATTCCTATAGCTTCTTTGTTCCTCTGGATGCTTGCCAAGTCATCAAACATAATAGCATGGAAAATATCACTGTTGTGCTAGTGTTTCCTTTTTTTCAAATTATGAAACAGAGGCAAATATGTGGGAGGCAATCTATTAATTAATCAACTAAAACGATTTTTTTTTAAATTTAAGACATAAATACCTCTGTGGCTAATGATACAAACTTTCTTCTGTGTTTACTTCTGTATATACTTTTGTATCAAAACGTTTTCTAAAAAGAATCTGATTTAGGGCATATTTATCATAAGGTTCATTAAGACAAAAAGATATAATTGAGGCCATTAAAAGAAACAGTAGCAAATATTAATAGAAGTTAATTCTACTGCTTTGACAACTAGAAAGAATTGGACTTCCCTGGAGCTGCACATTGATGTTTGATAATCTTTTTTCTTATCACTAGTTATTAGAAGAACAGTGGGGCCAGCTTGATAGCTCAGCAGTCTAAAGCAACTGCTTAGGCAGAGTGCAGTGGCCCGGGATTCAATCCTTGGCATGCTATGCTGGCCCTGCTGGCAGGGCTGGCTGAGATGGCAATTGAGATTGGGTGTGATGGTGTGTGCCTGTAATCCCAGCACTAGGGAGGCCATAAACAGAAGGATCATTATGAGTCCAATCTACATAGTGAGACCCTGTACACCCCGTAGACCCTGTCCTAAATCTAGAAAAACAATATTTTATATATGAAGAGACTAAGACTGTCTTACCTGTGTAATTTATTACACTGGCATCCTAATTAAAATTACACACTAGAGCTGGGCATAGTGGCACATGTCTGTAATCCCTGCACTTGGGAGACTGAGGCAGGAGATTTGCTGAGAATCTGAGGCCAGTCTGGGATCCACAGTGAATTCAAGGCCAGCCTGAACTACATAGTGAGACCTTGTTATGGGTTAAAAAAAAAATACAAAATAGATGCCAGCTAAATTGTTCAATGCTGTGATATTTAAATAAAAACATTGCATCATTTGATTCTGTTATGAAATTCAGTTGAGGTAAAATATATGTTAGGTTTAAGTTTTTGACTGAGAAGGATAAAAAGAAAAAAATGCCTTGGAATATTGGCTTTGTATATATCACTATATATGTGGGATACAATCAATATGAATTTTATATTAAAAGGACCAATAAGCTAGTATGAAAAGATGGACTCAGGTGATATGAATTCTTCCTGGAGTCTATGTGTGAAGAAGTAGAGGGAGAACCCGTGAAGAGTGGAAGCAAGGTCCAGGGGTCCATCCAGTCCTCTCTGGCTGACGGAGCGCCCCCTAAGGGCCCAGTCATGAAAGAACGGATGTGCTTAGCTGTTACAAATGGAAGGTGGGGGTGTGATGAGAACCTTCCAGAAGCTCGTGTCCTTCTTCCAGCCTGGATTTCTCTGAAATCCTCCTAAGCTTGCCGAGGTCTCTGATGCTAGGACTTCCCCAGCTGCACATCCTTAGAAGCACTTCAGAGTAAGTATGATTTTGTTTTACTCACTGGAATATTTTTAGGTCTCTGAGGAAATACTACAAAACACTGAGCAAAAAGTATGAAAAGCCTAATATTATTTATTACCTAAGGTATTGGCATATTCCAGACATCTGTACTATCCCTCAGTCTGGTAGCTTAGGAATGAATATGATTGGAACTCAAGCAAGTTTATAAAAGTTTCAGTAACTGAGCACAAGGCAGAACTATACATTCTAATTGATCTGAAAGTAAATTACTGGAAGAAATTAGATCCCCAAAAATCCCAGGCAGGGAAGTTTGAAGTTTGTGTTAGTGTGTCCATAATTCAAGTAGGGATTTAAAAAAAAGCCCAAGTAAAACAATTTTAGGCAGATGGTATGACTGTATCATTGCTTTTTTTTTTTTTTTAAAAAAAAAGATTTATTTATTTGGTACAGGGTCTCACCATGGCACAACATGTGGTACTGGGGATTGAACCCTGATCTTTGCACCTGCCAGGCAGGCATTTAGACCACCAAGCTATCTCTGCAGCCCAGATCACTGTTTTTTAAAAGCTCATTTGAAGAAAAAGAATCTCATTAAGTTAGAACTTCATGTGTAGTGAAGGATTTCCAACATGTAAAATTCATTAAATAAAAATGGAGAGTATTTCCAAACACTCCCCTTGCTCTTTGTCTTGGTTGGCTTTCACACCCCTCCACACTGCAAATGAAACTTGTGGTGGGGCGGAGAAAGGGAGCATTCTGTGATATAGTATTTTTATCTTTGCATGCTATGTTCAAATCATGACAAACATACTCATCTCCTCAAATATCTATCATACCTTCATGGTAAAAGCATTCAATACTCTTTCTCCTATTTTTTTTGAAATACATGATATGTAGTTTTTTATTACAATCCCCCAACTGTTTAATAGCATATCAGAGCTTCTTACTCATATTAACTTGGTACCCACTGCTGTACCTCTTCCGTCCTCTCTTCTCCCTGTCCTCCTCCAAGCCATGGCCAACTTGCAGGTAGATCTCTCCACACACCTCTCTAATGTTAGCACTTCTTTGGTTAATAGCTCTCAGCCAATGGCTTTCCAATCAAACTCTAAATCCTTTTGTATAACTCTAAATCTTTTCACAGGTGGTTCACAATCTCATGCCCTGCATAACTCCATCTTTGTCTCTCATATGCCTCTCAGTTGTATGCCATACTGCAGGCATGTAGGCAGTTTGTAGTTCTGCCAAATATGCCACAAACTTTTCAATCTATGAACACACTCTTGCTTGTTCATGGTATATTCTTTACCGCTCAACCCAAACTTCCCACAATACCCTTAACCTAGTTCACTCCTAGTTATTCTTCATATTTTCATTTTAACTATCTTTTCCTTCAGACATTGCAGAAACAATGCCTGCAGTATATATGTGATGGGTGGTCTCTAAAACTCTCCTTGAGTTCTCCTAAATATGATCATCATGGGTTTAATCTTTAATTTTCCCCAACACTCAATTTTGAGAGTGGTAGACACCCATAAAGTCTGAAATACTACAACCACTTTATCAGCTTTTGCACCATCTTGGTAAAATATCTTCATGGAAGGCTGAGGAATCCAATTTCCAACCACAATTCACATTATGTCGCCTGTTCTTGGAGGATACTTCTCATGCTACTTAAGTTTGTGTGGCAAACTTGAAAATATATGTCATGGCTTCAATCTGGAGGTTCTGCAAGTCTTGTGTGGACAGAGGTGGGGTTTGGGGGGGGCTGGCTCTAGACTGCAATGCTGGGATCAAGGCCTCGATGCTATGTTTACTTCATGGTATGCGGCTGGGACTCTTAGCACCCCAACCTGGGTGTGAGTGTCACTCTCCCTAAGAGTGGGTGTCCTCGATAAGATAGAAAGGACCAAAAGAAGCTGCTGCCTTTGTTTGTCACCTGCTTCTTTCTGCTTTCTGCTGTCACAGGTTGTTTCACCTCTGTGATGCCCCTCTGCCAGGCCACCCTGCTTTGGAGCTAGTTGATTATGGACTGAAACCTCTACAAACTATGAGCTGATAGAAACCCTTCTTCTTTTGACTCTCAGTGTCAAGGTAGTTTGCCTCAGTAATGGGAAAAGTAACTGAGACAAGACTGTTGCATTAGAAGCTAGAGATAAAACAACTGATTCCCTCTGAGCTGTCATGCAGAAAAGATGTCCATGACACATGCTCAATAAAAAAACTTTGAACTCTTCAGACAGCTTTCATACTCAAAGTTATCAATGTTGCCTTTTTATATGAAAACAGTAACTCATAATTTCTCGTATCTTTTAAAAGGGAGAAATGGAGACAGTGAGAGCCAGTGATAGGAAGAGGTGAGGCTTGAAGCAGAGAGTATGGCAGATCATGTGCCCGCTACCTGTTCTCTAAAGGTCCTGTCTGCAAGCAGGCGCCATGCCCAGTATGCTAAAATAGCGCAAGGAGAGTCAGGAAGGGTTTCTAAGAAAGCATCCAGGGTTATGGCTGCTTGGGTTTTATCCTATGGGCTTCTATAGTCAGATTCTCCACCTATGGCACTCCCCACTAAAATTCGTAATCACCTCTGCCTGGAAAAGTGAATTTTATATGGTGGTGATTTTATACCAATATTTTCAGTGATTAAACTTTACAATTTTATAGTCCATTTTTGGTATTCCTACTATTATCAGGTAGCTCCTTCTAAAAGTGGCTTGTGGACTAAACATTACTGGGTTCTGGGTTGCTTGCCTCTCCCTGTAGTGTTGGATTTCAGTTTCTTCTTTTCTCAAAGAATTGAACAAAATGAGCAAAGAGCAATTGCAAACTTTATTTGAAAAGGTAAAAAGTGAAGAATGAAAGAGAAACTGGGTCTGCAGAGCGAGTTTGGACCAGGTAAAGCGGGGGAGAAAAGCAATGAAAGGACACCTGGAGAAAGAAGGGTGGGCTGTGATGAAGAGGCCATGATAACAAGCTCTTCATGGTGTCTGTATCCTTTATACCGTCCACATATCAAGAAAACCTGTGAGAACATCTACACGTGGGTCCTGACAGGTGGTGGTGGGAACCCACCTTAGGTCACTCTATGAAAAACCTGCTCAGGTTCTCTCAAGAAGTCCACATGCAGGGCTTTGAGAACTATCCTGCTTGTATGTCTGGGATCTCATGATTAAGAGGTTATCTTTTGGCCTTTCCTACCACTCAGGATCCTTCCTAGACTGTCCTCCCAGCCCCTCTTTAGCTTTTATGCCCAGATAACATTATCAGTTTGTCTGAGTTACTTTTCTTTTTTTTAGACACCCAAAGTTGAAGGGCGAAAGGCTTATATGAGCTTAGAGTTTGTAGAGGTTTCAGTCCACAATTGTGGGCTTCGAGGCAGGGTGGCATGGCAGAGAGGCACTGCAGAGGATACAGGGAGCAGGCAGGAAAGTGGACATTAGCCTCCTCTCTGTCCCTTACATTTTACGTAGGCTACTAGGTAGGGTTTTACCCACCCTAGGTAGGGTGGGTAAAGCACTCACAACCTTAATCCTAGCCTGAAATATGGCAAACCAATCTGTGGACTAATTTAGTAATCACACACCCTTGATCAAAGTATCACACGCTGTAGATCCAGCCACCTCTGAAGAGTCCCTTATAACTGCATGAGACTTTAGGGTGGCATCTTGACCTAAGCCATAACACAGCTTCAACAACTTTACATGAAGGCCTGCCCCCCACCCCACTCACAGGGATACCTAGACTCGGCAGGAAAAAGACAGTATTACGGACCTTGTCCTAGGGCTCCTGGGCATATTGCCTTATAAAACAAAACTACTGGTTGTGAGACAGCATGAACCAAAAGCAGAAAGTGCCTCATAAATAAAAAATACAACTATCAGAAAACTCGCTATGCCAGTGTAAATGAGGAGTATCCAAGAAGAATAAATTTGTATGGATCACATTCAGTTATTTCAGAATGTCTATGAAATGAATTTATTTTTCATATTATGGTATGCCTTTGCAGTTGATGGGCCCTCAGGGGGCAGAGGAACTGTTTACATAAACATTTCTCTGCAATCCTGTAGAAATATGAATCATAAAATGATATGTCGTGCATTCTATTCTACTGTCTCACAGTAATCAGCAGTAGAAATGTTTTCTTTAAACTTCCAAAACATCAACTGATTTGCGAGTGTGACTAGTGTAGCCTTATATAAAAGTGGAAATAAACTTTCCAATTCTTTTCAGAGAAGTACTCACATGTAAAACATTTTTACTGGCCCCTTGTTATATATTACATGTACATTCAGGACAAGTATTGTTCATCTACTATGTATTATAAGGCTATTTTGAAAATGGAGAAATATATGAGAGATGATTTCTACTACAACACCCTTAATTCATGATTAATCAAACTAAGATAAGTCATGAAATGAGAAAAAAGAATGTGTGTGTGTGTGTGTGTGTGTGTGTGTGTGTGTGTAAGATTAATACTAAATGGTAGAGATTAAGTATCTGATGAAAATGTCTGGAATTATACCCAGAAGGAAGTGATTTGAGATTCAGGCCTCTAAAATTAAAACAAATTAAATGATCTCCATTTCTGCCATTTTCAGAATACTTGTAGAATACTCATCGTCCTTAGTAAAGAAGTGGAAAGGGGTACACAAGAGCTCAGTTAGCAATGAACTGGTAAAGTAGAGGGCAAGCGCTCCAGTCTTTTCACACAAGGAAAATAAAACTCTATCACTCAAATAATTACAGTTGAGGTTTTGTTATATGTAGCTAGAGGCATTCTTACTGGATGAAGTATCCTATAGCGGGGGACTGAGGGTACAGTCTGAAAGGCTGAAGGAAGTCTTCTGGGAAAGGGTTTAACAGACCCTGCTGTTGGACCTGAGAAAGACAAGAAAGAGGAAGAGAAGGACCAGTGTTTGGAATTCAGGACCAAGCTTCACGGGTACCAAGGTGCTTTTGGTCCTAACATACATCTTTTTTTTTTTTTTTTTTTTTTTAATTTTAGTACCTAAAATAAACATTCATCCTTACATCTTAAGAGCTGAACACTTACCTCCAAGGAGACTTTCCAACTGTTATAGGCTAAGTTTTTGTGCCATTTCTTTCTCCCAGTGACCAGCTCTCACATCACTTCCTGTTTGTAGGATAACCTATTCCAGAGAGCTGTATGTGATTTCAGAACTGGACCTTGAGTGGACTCCTAGCCTGGAAGCCCAGCAGAACTCAGTGACTGTGGCAGACCTTCTAGGTGCTACTCTTTATCCATTAAAATTCATTTAAAAAATTACTAATTGAGCATGCACTATTTGCTCTATGATCTCCATTTCTTCTTACAACATTTTTTTTCGAACTAAGATTTGAACTCAGGACCTTGTGCTGTTCAGGAAGGTGCTGTGCTGCTGAGCTCTATCCCTGGCCCCATTTTTTGTTTTGAGCCAAAAGTTTTCTATTGATTTCTTTTTGTTTTAAATTAACCTAAGTACTGAACTATATCTCCCAGTTGTTTTTACAGCTAGATGACAGTATTCCAATAATCAGATAATGGCAGAAAACTGTTGGGGATTACAGAAAAGTTATGCTTTTCTGACTTATCCTATACCACTTCTTTGGGAGTTCCATCTTTTCTCCCAGAATATCCACATGTGTGAGGTTGAGTTGTATAGGGGAGAGCCATAGTTAAAGACAGAGGAGGAGAGATCTAGACATCCGAGCTTTTGATTATTTCCAGGATCTGCTGTATAGGCGCTAGACTTTCCACATGAGGAAAATAAAACCCTGTCATTCGAATAAGTTATAGTTGGAGTTTTGTTATATGTAGCTGAAGGCATTCATGGGGCTGAGAGTGTAGCTCTGTGGTACATCACTTGCTTAAAATGTGAAAATTCACTGGTTCAGTCTCCAGCACCAAAAATAAATAAATTAGCAAGAATAAATACACATAAATAAAAAGGCAAAGAGAAGACAGATAGCCTTCTTACTAATTACTTATAGCCTGGATCTACAAATAACTGCTCACAAATCTTTGGCACGATAACTTAGTTCCTCTAAGCTTCAGGTTTTCCATTTATAAAATTGGGACAACAACAGCTTGTTCATAATACAATTATAAGAACTCAATACAGTTCTAAGAACTCAGTTATAATACCTCCTAATATAGTTATTAAGAGATGATGTCAGCCAAATTTTGAGCACCGTGTCTGGCAAGTAATAAATATTGAATAAAGCTAGCTATTATCATTTATTATTAATATTATACCATTATTAAGTTGTTGCTTGCTAAAGCAATGAATACGCAAATTTTCTTTCCAGACTCTCATGAAGTTACCACATTTAGGAAAGAAATTAAAGAAATATATGACCTTAGAGGCACCAAATCTATAAATGCTTAAATTATTCTGGTGATTATTTTCAAGTCAGTCATGCAGAAAATAAACTTTGGGTTTTGGATAGTTTGAGGTGTTTACAAACTACTGTAAACTAGAGCTCCCAGGCCAGCAAGATGGCTCAGGAGACCAAGTACCTGCTCAGGCAAGTGCAGGGACTGGGTTTGATCCCGGGACCACACGCCACGCCGGCCCGGTCCCCGGGGAACACTGAGGCATGGTGGCACATGCCTATAATCCCAGCATTGGGGAGGCTGAATACAGGAGGATCACTACGAGTCTCAGCTGCATAGTGAGACCCTGTACCACATACATTTTTAAAATCTACATATAAAAAATTTTAAAAAAGAAATAAATAAAATCTACATATATATTGAGTTCCCATATTCCCCCGCCCCGCTTCTCCTATGACTAACTTGCTATATTATTATGGTACATTTGCCACATTTAATGAACCAGTACAGTACATTATTATTAACTGAAGTTCATACTGTGTTCATATTACTTTTGCTTCTATCCAATGCCCTTTTTGAGTATGGAATAACACACCATACATCATGCTGTTTTAGTTTCCTTTTGGCTACGAGTTTCCAACTTCCTTTGTTTTTGGTGACCTAGAGGTTTTTTGTTTTTTTGGGGTTTTTTTTCCAGATCAGAAAAATTTTATTATTCATTTAAGATTGTAAAAATTTTGCCTTTTTGCTTATTCTCATAAATATCTGTTATCAATCAATTTCTGAGGGTTTCAAGTCAATTTCGAACTTTAAGAAGCATCACTGATCCCTTCTGTAGCAAACCATATATTTAATATAATTCATCAAAATTAAATATTGCTCTTTCAGTAAAGCAAGAGATTTAAATATCATGAAAATTATAGCAATCTCCATAATCTTAAAGCTAGGCAAAACAAGTATCTTCATGGTTCAATACATTGTAAATGTGACCAGGTCACTAGGCCAACATATTAGTATAACTTTAATAATTTCTAGGTGACCTGGAGTTTTGAGAACTAGTAAGGTACTTTGCATACTGTCTCTCAGTAGGGATTTTTGATGTAAATTGCTTCCTCATAATTAGATGATGGTAGAGTGTTTTCTCAGAGGAAGACCATGGAGGGAAAGCTTCATTTTCCTGACATCATATCAAAAGCACACCCTATCAACATAATTTATCACTGGTGAAGTTAGCTTTGATCACCCTGCTGAGACAGTATCTGCCAGCATTCTCCGCTGAAAAGTTCTTTATTCCCTCTCTTCCCTCGTGGAGGTCTCTGGAAAGAAGTCACTATGTACAGCTCACAGGTAAAGACTGAGGACTTTTGCACCGTATTTGTGAGATTTAGAAAGAGAGAAGCAACTTAGGGTTCCTATGATTATAATTATCAAAGCTTCAGCTTTCTTTCGTGAAGACTAAAAGTGTAGAAAGAAGACAGAAATAAGTAGATATGTACTAAATATAATCCCCTCAAGCACGTGAGCAATGGGGGCAGCAGTAACTGCAGATTGCTGGTTGGTTCCCCAAAGAATTCGAGAAGAGTAAATGATCTATGATGTTTTTTAAGAGTCCTAAAGATGACCTCATCAATAGAGTTAGAAATATTGTTGTGTGTGAATCACAGGCCCTCACACCACCAGATCATTCCTAGGGCAGCAAAGTCTGTGAGCAAGGCCTTTGATCTCCACCAGCACACTCACATGTTCAAATGCAAGGCCCCCCACATGACAAGTCAACATCAGATCTCTACTGCACACCAGTGCCTACCTCCTTGAAGGATCTTGAGCATGAATATTCAAACACACA
>NDGM011131986.1:0-11282 GCA_002564305.1 Octomys mimax | reverse complement strand
TTTTCTGCTGGATGGTTAAGATCAAGATAAAGCAAGATCTATATAACAAGAAATGTAACTTTTCTTTCCTGTGTAGCGGTCTTGTCACCTCTCTTTTTGTTTTGTCAGGAGCTTTCTACTATATTGTAGAGCATGGACTTAACAGGGAAATAAGATATAAATAAAATAAAATATCAAGTACATAATAAGTTCTTACTATAGATATCCACATTTTCACATCAGCTGTTTACTTGTCTATAAACCTAAGAGATAACATCAATAATAACGTATGTGAACACATGCACACTCCTTGCCACTTGTTATACCAAGTGAAGAGATACATGATTGCTTCTTGTATTCCTCAGGGAAAGGTACAGAGAGGCACAGCTGGCTACTATCGCAGTGGCAAGCAGAAACACTGAAACAGCACCCAGGATTTGGAGGCAGATTTATTTTACAACATCAGGCACTGATTGCGATCATTTCCAAAGTATCAGGCTTGACCTGTGGTGTTCTAGGGCTCATATGGGACATGCAAGTAGGACATGCAGAGAGGCAGAATGGCTTGTTGGTTGGGGATTGATTCTTACAATATGCATCACAGTGTTTAGCTGTTTTTAGGAGGCAGAAGCAACCAGAACTGCAGCAGGAACTATTATCTGGGAAACTAAAAAACTGAAGTACACTGGCTGGGGTGGTGATGGTATTTTCTGTTATACTATAACACTAAAGTACAAATTTATAGTAGAAAAGTAAGGGATGGGTCTGCTGGACCCAGTCTTATTCTCTGGGGTCATTGTACCATGAATCAACCCCAGCATCATACACTCTAGGTCCAGCCATTTCTGAAAAGCCCCATATATGATGGCATGAAGCTTTGGGGGCACATCTAGACACAAGGCATCACAGGGAGCTAGGTTATCACAGAAGAGATCTCGGATTCCTCCCTCAGAGCCCAGCCACCTCTTTTCTCTTGGCAAAGTGGTTTTTTTCTGTGGAGGAGGCATTGATTCAAGCTGGGTACAAGTTTGTTCATTATGAATAATCAAAGAAAAGAGACTGTAAGTGTTGATTGGTCAGCAGGTATCACTTGGGAGATAGCATGGAAGTGCCCCATGGGGGCCTCTCACCTTCATACTGCTGCCCAGGTGTTACGCCCACATTGGCCTTCTCAGGGGTGAAAAGTGAGAGTTCCTTTGTTCATTGTGGTATGTGGTCCTGGAGAAGCCAGCGTGGCATGGAGTTCAGAAGCGCATCTGGGTATCTGTCACACCTGGCCGGAGTGGGTGTGGCTGCAGCTGGCAGTCCTGTTCAGCCCCCCCTACAACTTGATAACCTTAATCCCTGGCTCTAGCCCTAGCCCCGCTGTTCTGGCTCTGGCCCTGACCTTCAGTGGCTTTGCTGGTCAGCTTACAAGGTCTCAGACAGCCTCAGTGAGGTCCCCTGTGTGTGCTCTTGCTGTCCCATGTTGTCATGGCGCCTCATTCTATTTGTAGGATACGGGACACCCTGATTTATGCAGCACATCTAGATCTGTCCCTGACTTTGCTGTCCTTGTGTCCTTGACACTGCCTGAGTGCATCTGGCTAATTACATGGCTATGCACACACTCTGTGTAGTGTTTGTAACTTGCATTTCATTTCATAAGACATTGCAATATTTTTAATGTTATTAAATAGTTTTACAGCATTTAAAAATAGATAACTATATCATGATTTAATTGATCAACTTTGATAGGCCATTAGGTTTTTACATCAAAAATAATGTTGTTCTGAGCTTTTGGAGTTATAATTTTTACTTAGATCAATAGTATTTGGGTATCTGGCAAGAGGCAGTGGGTGTGCATAAGGTAAGGTGATAAGTAACTTCCTGCCCAAATGCTGTCTGGGTCTAGCATGTGAGAAGTCTCACTGTACCTTTTCAACAATGGACATTTAGATTTAAAAAAAATACCTTTATTAAACTGCTGAATGAAAGGTGATATCCAGTTTGCTGCATTACATTTTTTTGTATTGGTGATTTTTGATTTTTTTTAAATCGCAGTGTGGTGGTCCGGATCATTGCACCTTCTAGAAGGAAGGAAGTAGATCCGGATTCCTCATTGTGTGGGTGTTCACTCTGCCCCAGGCAGGTCAACCTGCAGCTGTCCCACTATGAGGAGGGCTGCTTCTAATTCCCAAGGCCTGTCTGTCCACCATTCCCTAGCTGGGATGACAGCAAAGGGTGCCCTGCTCTCAGAGAACAGAACTAGTGAAGAACCTGGATCTTGGGAGGCATGAACGCCAGGGGGCACACACATCCACCCCTTGTGCTCTGCAAGGTGACCACACCTGTCTCCTGCCTCTAGTTCTGGGCCAGCTTGCTAAATGGCCTCAGGCCAGGCCAGTGTTCTCCAGGGTCCCATCATGAATTCCAAATGCACCAGCCTTCTCCTTCAGGTACTGGCTCTGGGCCACTCCTCCTCTGTCTGTTAGTGAGGCTACTGCCCACCCAGGTCGTTCTTCCTACACTGCTCAGGAAAAATATGGCTGCGGGTTAAAGTGAGGTACTACGTGATAGACACTGCATCTAGGAGCCTAGTATTCTCCTGTCCCTTCTTCACAGTGACAGAATTTGTATCAGGGTAAGGACATCATGTCCCGACTCACTTTGTTCCTGGGGACACAGTAAGGCTTGGCCAAGGAATAGAGGGAAACTGTTGGGTGACTTACAGGCCCTCAAGGGAAGGGCCCTAATCAACTACCCCTCCCCACTATTGCCTCCCAGAACATGCAGAAGGGGGAGCAGAAGCTGGCTTGGGCAATGCCAGCAAAGGAGGCACCATGGTGTAGGCAGAGAAGTTAGAGAGGAGGGAGCAGCACTGTGGGCCTGGGCAACTGCCAGCTGGGGTGGACTTGGCATGGTCTGTCACACAAGCCGACGTGTGCATGGACTGTCTCTACTAAGTGGAAGTGTCTTTCTGTCTAGCTGCAGTTGCTGGGGTTTCTGATAGAACATAGAAATGTCCAGGAAAGGTCATGTGTGGCCAGCCTCAGGAACTGTATCACTGAGGCCTTCTCTGCTTACAGAATCAGACTCTGACATAAGAAGTTGAGGGCTATGATGAGGTGGTTGGGAGACCCTCAGTGAGGGTCCTGCTATGTGAGTTGGACACTGAGAAGCTCTAAAGTCCATGCATCTCACTCCCCTCCTGTCCTCCATGATCACGTGCCCTAGATCTCACCCTCTTGGGTGGGGAGCTAGCTCCCCTGTCCCTGTCCTGTGTCAGGTCACAGGGCTCTGGTTCAGGTCCTGCCATGGCTTTGTCCCTTCTTCACTCCCACCCTTTCCATGACCCAAGGCCAGGGAGAGCTTGGTGACTCAGGAAATACAACATTTCCCTGTGGACCTCTCAACTACTGATGACCTTAACTGATCTCTCTGTCTCTCTGTCTCTGTCTCTGTCTCTGTCTCTGTCTGTCTCTGTCTCGGTCTCTCTCTGTCACTCTGTGTCTGTCTGTCTGTCTGTCTGTCTGTCTGTCTCTCTCTCTTCCTCCTTACTCCTAAGTCAATCACACAGTGCTTGGAAACCCCTTCGCACTTTGGCTTAGTATCCCCGCTGGTGATGCCTTTTCCTGTCCGGAGCTGGCCCATCCCCCAGGGGGAAGCCCAGGCCTTCACATGCTGTGTGTGAGGTCTGCTGCCCATAGCTGACCACTGAGTCTTGGCTCATAGAACCACAAAGGTTTTGGAGCCTTTGATGACTCACACAGGGATTTCTCCGGCTAGGATATAAATCCAGACGGCCCTCTTTGCACCTTTTTAAACTGCTCAAACTCGAGCTGAGGCTGTGATCACATTAGAACACAGCT
Organism: Octomys mimax; assembly: GCA_002564305.1. Lineage (NCBI taxonomy): Eukaryota > Metazoa > Chordata > Mammalia > Rodentia > Octodontidae > Octomys > Octomys mimax. The sequence goes on along the minus strand of NDGM011131986.1, from coordinate 7,452 downwards.
CAGAGCCAAATTCCCCCAGGACATTCAAAAGCTGCAGCTGACTTCAGAGGCTCTTGGGTAATGTCCCTGGGCAGCAGTCCAACTTCATTGCTATTGGGATAGAACAGTGCTATGATGGTCCTGTGAGCGTGCAGCAGGAGGGCATGTCCTGTGTCCTGGGCTTCTGAGCTTGCGGTTCTTTTGGGATCTGTCTTAGTTGTTTTTCTCACTGCTGACAAAAAATACCTGATACCCAAAGTTAGAGGTTTCTTTGGCTCACAGTGTGTAGAGGTTCCTGCCCACAGCTGGCTGGCTCCAGGCATCACAGAGGAGCATTGCAGAGGAGAAGCAGTCCATGGCACAGCAGAGCAGGAAGCATGCAGCACGCAGCCCATCCACGTGGACCTGGCAGCTTCCTTCTGCCCCCTTTATCTTCTATCTAGGTTCCTGGGTGTAGGGTTCATGCCAAACCAATCAGTGGACTGAGTTAGTAGCCACACATCCTTAATCCCAGTAACTTTAAGCCTAGCATTGCACCATGAATCTATCACACACTCTAGGTCCAGCCACCTCTGGGACCTATGACCAAATGAGTCTTTGAGGAGACATCTAAACACAAGCCAGGACCCATGTCTGACTTCCCTGAATTAGAGGCAGAACCATGCCCCAAGTAGTGAGACAACACAGGCTGCACACAGATAGACACAGACATTTAGGGTTTGCTAAATGTCTTTAGGAAAGCTGTTAAAGCTAGGGCAACCTCCAAGGCTAGACAGACTGGGCATACGGTGGAGAATGATGGGTGCTTGCTGACCCCTGGGAGTGGGTGCTCACCTCAGCTTTGCTGCTGGGGGCAGCTCGAGCATGAATGGAAAAGAAATCACGCTCATCTCCTCTTCCCCATCATACTGTTTCCTAGAGCTTTCCTGCTGCTTTCTGTTTCTACCTGCTTTGTCTCTTGTGCTCTTGTCTGTGGCTCCCACAGAATGAACTTCTGTGGTGATCTTAAATATAACCAGGGTTTCCTGTATGCTGGTTTTGATTTCTTTTCTTTCTTTTTTTTTTTTTGCAAGGGGAAGTGGACTTCAAAGATTTGTCTAACTGATAGAGGTGAGCAGAAACATTGGTACCCAGGTGCCTGGGCAACTGGAAAATCCCCATGTCTCAGCAGGATTCCTATGTTTACAAAAGAACTTAGGTCTCTAAGTGATTTGGTGCTCATGCTCATTTTGTCTGAATAGCAGGTGTTCCATGAAGCTTAGCAATATGATGAGGTTGGGCATCATTATTGCACTTTTTCTTTTCTCTAGAAGCTGTGATACTTTCTTTTGGGGTAGTTTCTAAGTCAGTGAAAGTTGTTGCTATGCAGATAATCAAACAGGCCAGAGGGCAGAAGGAGCTGAGAGTGGGTTCAAGACAGCTAGGGGTACAGGTGGTGGGTGCTCCCTGTGAGGACAGGGGCAAAGCCTGGTGGGGAGGTGGGGCAGTCACTGTGATCGAAAGCTCAGAGAATATGGAGAGCAGGAGCTAGGTACATGGTGTCACTCTGGCCCTGAAAGGGTTGTGTTAATCCGTCACTGTGGAACAGCAGCACACTGCCTCAGCTGGTTCCTGGAGGCCTCCTGTTCTGCTGCCCAGGTGGGAGGAGAGTTCCCTGAGTGGTGAGGGTCACCACGATGGCTAGCTGGATTCCTCACAGCATCCACTCCCACTGGGCCGAGCTTCAGAGGGCCTGCTCTAAGGTGAGGTCTGCTTCTGGCCTTTGGAGGCTTTGACTTTGACAACAGTGACAAAGAGAGAGCTTTTTATAAAAGGGAACCCTGCTGTGCTGGGGAATACAATGAGGCTCAGTCTGAGCAGGACAAGTGAGGCCTGTTCTTTCCCTTTCCCTCTGTGCTTTGTTCACAGAATGTCCCTGGCACGCTATGCCCCAGCCTGATGCCAGAGATCAGCCCTGCCCTTGCCCAGTCCTGGGGCACTGTAGGGACCAGAGGAGACTTTTGCTTAAGGCAGGTGTAAGGGCCGGACCTGCCAGGTCCCAGGAATTTGCTAGTTCAAGGTTAAAACTTACTCCCCTCGCCATCCCTACCTGACTCCAATCCAACTCTTTCTTCTGGCAGGAATGGGGAGTGGGGACCTAGGCACCTGAGTAGCAGGGCTGTCCCCTTCTTTGTCCGAGCACTGCAGCAGGCACCCTGTGCTGTTGGAGGTTGAGAGCTACAGGCTGATCAGGCAGTCTGCCTCTTGCAGCAGAGAACAGTGAGGGAAATATGCCTCCCAGTGGCTCTCAGGGCCCAGGAATAAGATCCAGGAGCCTCTGCACCTTGGGCAGCTTTGCCTTTTGTCTTTCTTGGAATAACAAATCCCTTTTAAAACCAGAAAGGAAACTTACAGTGGTGCAGCCCTGACCCTAAAGTTCCTGGCTGCCTCATGTTCCCAAGTCCCATGACAGCTCATCTTAGAATGAGGTAATGTTCTCTGGTGACCAGACAGAAATTCCACCCGGGGGAAGGATGAGATGTGCTCCCTCTGCTATGGCTGGGCATGGCGACCTTCACCACTGTAACACTGACACACACATTCTTTGTTTTAGTTACTGGAGAGTGGAAGTAGAGAGGGGCCCCAGGCCCCCTAATACTTCATGTAGCACAGGGCGAAGGGCGATGACAGCCTGATAGGACTCTCCTGCGTGCCCTTTGCTCACAGTATCCATCTCTACTCTTTCCAGCTCCATGGGTGCCTTGGGAGTGACTGTCCATTCCAGCATTCCTTTAGGGGTGGCTTTGAGCTGCCCCGTAGCCTGCAGAGTACTGTGTCTCTCGACGCTCACTCAAAGTGAGGCCAAGGTCTCTCCTTTCTTTGTGGACTGACTGCTGTTCTCACATGGTGCAAGCAATCACTGCAGAGCGGCCAGCAGGGGGCGCGAGTTCACTTCTCCTCCTGAGACAGTCTGGTCACCTCCCAGCTGGGGACACAGCAGTCTCCTCGGTGTGGAGATAGACTCTGCAAGCAGAAGTTTAAAGGCAGAAAACTGTCTCTGACAGCTGTCAGGGCTGTGGCCACATACAGCCAGCTGTTAGTTCCAGTGCACAGCCTCGCCTCTGCGAGAACAGCTGTTTACCCTGAGAGCCCTGCTTGCTGCTGCTGGGCGGCTGGAGGAGTCCCATGGCTGGCGGAAGAGAGGACCTTAGCTGCCTGGTACTAGGAAACTGTGACTGTTGTTCTTCATGGGCACCGAGGCAATCTGGGGGCACCCCACCCTGCACACCCGTCTCTTCTCTATCCCCACCCACCACCTCTGTTTCCTCCATTCTGTATTACCCTGTATCATGGGCCTGAGATACCTGCCTGCAGGTATTTGGGGCTCCAGGCTGCGGCAGCTCAGGGGAGATGGGGTGAAGGGAAAACTGAAGAACACCCTCCCCCAGGGAAGGCCCCAGGACCCTTCCCCTCCCCTTAGATTTCAGATGGGGTCAGTGACCTCATCTGGTCCCTTGGTCACTCAGAATAAAGTTGGTTGCAAGCCCTTTCCCACCCTACCCTACCCTACCCTTGCTCTGATTGCAAGCCCAAGGGGCATCCAACAGAACAAACTGGGCAGAGTGTTTGCCTGGTCCACTGAGCTGCAATGCTGTGTGTGTATCACCCAAGGGTGCCCCTCCCCCATCGGGCACACAACAGGGTACTCATTGAGGCACTCACTGGGGCCTCAGAACCCTGAGTATGTGGGTGGTGGATCAAGGGGCAGGGTGACTAACTTGTCCTGGAATCCCCTTGCTCTTGGCCTGGACAGAATCAACTATCTTACAGGATATAGCCCAGGAGGGGTTAATCTCAGGCTGTGTTCCTGTGACAGCCCTGTGGGTTCAGGCTGTGACAGGGCAGAGCTGGGCAGCAGGCCAACTACAGGGAGAGCTGCCACAGTGAGTCACCCCGGGGGGAGCCCTGGAGTGGCTTCTGAGTCTGTTAGGAGACCATTCTCCACCATGACTGTTGGGAAGGGTACCTGGCACTGGCCTGGCAGGCTACAGCCGGCCCATCCCCAGAGCCTGGCCAGTCTTTGCCTGTCTGGCTTCTATACACAGCCACATCTGCTGTGTGAAGCTACCTCCCCTGCACATGGCCACATTCCCTGAACAGAGCCTTTTCCTCTGCTGCAGAAAACTTAAAACATGAAGCTATTTCATGCCTCTAAAAATCTCAGAAATCTCAAATCACCCATTTCCTGGTGAAAACGCCTCCATCGGAGGGTTACCTGGAATCCTCTGACCTGCATTCTGACCTGTCACAACTTTTCAGTGCTGGTGTCCTCTGCTCTAGGAAGGTTAGACCCCTACCAAGACTAGCTCTGTACTATACTCTTTATCTGTGTACCACACCTTACTGTGGGAGCTTGATGGCTGTGGAGTCCACCAAACAGGTGTCCTAGAGCAGAGTGACAGAGCTGAGCTGGGTGGTGGAGTTAGCTGCTGCTACACGGGCGGATGCCACCTTGCTCTGCATCCTCCACTCCTGCTCTGCCATGGCCAGAACCTGCACCTGCCTGGGATGCCAAGCAAGAAAGCATTCTCTGCCCTAGGCCAAGCAACCTTGGTTGGAAGGGAACCCTCAGGCTCTGGGCATAGACTGGATGCTTTTCATCTTCTCCAGCAGCCCAGCTGATGATGTCTGTCTGTGGACTTTCAGCTGGAACTGTAGCCTCCAGCCCAGAAGAGGTTCTGGAGGTGAGTGACACGGCCCTGCCTTTCTATTTCAGGTGGTGGAACTCACCAGGAGCTCATTTTTGAGGTAATGGAAATGCTCTAAAGTGAGGTTATGATGATTGTTAGCCACTCTGGAATACGCAAAAAAAAAAATACAGAGTGAATACATTCCATGAGTAAATTTTGTGGTATATGTAATAATTTTTCAATAAAATTGTCCATAGAGGATTAGAGGCCCCTCAACCTCTCTATATTAGTCTACACTTGGGATTTGTGATCTCAGAGTAAAGAACAGAATAGAAAATATCAGAGCAAGGCATAGGAGTAAGGGAACATCATTCTAATGAAATCTGTGTGTATGTGTGTGCATGTGTGAATGTATGCTTGTGTGTGAATGGGAGTGTGTGTGTGCATGTGTGAGTGCATGTGCATCAAGTGAGTGTGCATGGGTGTAAATGTTAATGTGTGCCCTGGGCTGTAGCACAAATATTCCCTATGCTGGGTCATTCTAAAATCATCTGGTGGCATCCACCCCATCGTGCGGCACACTTAGTAACAATGGATCATCCACTTCTTCCTCTTCGTTTCCAGAGGCAAGCAAAGAGCATGATCATGGGGTGTTGGCCTGTTCTCCCATATAAAAGTCTGGGAATTCTGGCCAGCTGTAGCCTCTTCCACCTGCTCCTCCAGCACTGCATGCTACACAGTGTCAAGTTGGGATCCCTTTTCCAATTAAAGAACATCCCATTGGTGCACCAGGGGGACCTACAGCTGCTCTGTCTCCAAAAGGAATGTGACCTTGGCTTCTGCTCTGGAGGCTCCATAACATTTGTTTTCTGCTTGACACTGTCCCTCTTATGTTTGGTACTAAACATCACAGTTTATACCAGCTGCCTGTGCTAGGACCCAGCTGGGAGGCTGTCTGCACAGACACTATATCCAGGTGCCTCCTCTTTAGGGTACTGGGGCCTGGACAGGGCAGGACCATGGCTGTAACTGGAGAGTGTGAGGAGAGACCTCGTCTACTGCATGAGGTCATGGGTACATGCCCATAGTCCTTGAATTTGGGAGGCTGAGGCAGGAGACTTGCCTTGAGTTTGAGTTCAAGCCAGATGAACTACACAGCAAGACTTTGTCTCAAAAAAACCCCCCAAAAACAAGAAAAGTGGGCTGGGGCTGTAGCTCCATGGAAAAGCCGTGGGTCCATCCCCAGAACCACACACACACACACACACACACACACACACACAGATGATGTCATCCAGGCCTGGTAGCCAAGTTTTCAGTAGTGCTGGGATGACTGTTTCATTAAACATTTTGGGTATGACTCCTGTGTGCCAGCACCCCACAGGACCTTGAGGATGCTGCAGTGCGGCCTCTTCTCTCTCAAGCGCAGGCTAGGGCTGGGCCTCCCAGTCCAGTAGAAGAGCTGTCATAAAGTTGTGAAGGGAGGAGGGAGCAGAAGTCCTGGCCAGGAAAGCATGGCTTCCATGCATAATGAGTATGGGGAGAAAATTCCTGAACCCATTTCTTTTGCAGATAAATTACATTATGGGTGACATTGAAGAGGATGATGATAAACCTCGAAGCCTCTGTTTCAAGCCTTTACTGACAACATAGAGTTGTGAGCCACATAATGATGTCGTGGCTGACAGTGGGCCACGTATGAGACAATGATCTGTCTAGGGTTATTGTCTGTTGAAGAAAGAACTACCTCATCTGGGTAAGAAATTCTGTGTTCACACAGTGACAGAATCACCCGATGGCCTGTGCCCTAAGCATGTCCCTGATATTAGGTGCAGCATGAGCCTTGGGGATTCATCAGGCTCCAGGAAGGGCCACGCTCATCCTCTCTGGGGGGGGGGGAGTGACACCCAACAGTCCCCTCTGTCCTTACCTCCATAGGTGAGGGCTCAACTCTTCCCTCCAGAAGGAGTTGCCTCTGTTTATTTGCTTATTCCTATTTAACATGTATTTGTTGAGTGGATAATGCATTCAGATAGTTGCAAATCAATGGTATAAAAAGGACACAGTTTCCTTTCTCTCTGGAAGTTGGTAATGACCTCTGAAGGGAAGCCCTGGACTGGATGACCACACAACCATGATCCTAGCCTGCAAACAGCTAAAAGTGCAGCCACTGTGCCCAGATCTCTGGGTATTCTCATAGATCCTGCTCATTCTCTGAGGAAAGAAGTGGTTTTCGATGCTCTGAGGTCCGGGTCTCCCTCACCCTTCAAGGTGGACAACTCTGCCTCTTCAGATTCTTACCAAGAGGGAGCCCGCTGCGTTCCCAGGTGCCACCAATATTGCTGTGTGTGCCCATGGGATCAAGGGCAACAGTGGAACAAGAAAAAAGGGACTCTTTAAGATGAAGCATGTATGTGTGCTACTTTTGTTTTTTATAGATTTGAAGTGCTGGGGACCAAACCCAAGCCTCATTCACGCTAGGCAATTGCTCTGCCACTGGGCTGCACCCCAGCCCATGTGTTCTGTTTAACAAGGGGAATTTGAGACACAAGTGAGGAAATGATGTGCACTGGCTTCTTGACAGTGTAATTGCAAGACATTTTTCACCACTAGGTTAGATCATCAGCCGGTAGGGCCTTATTTTGGCTGGCATAGGAGAGCGGCACCCTGCTTCTACCTTCTGCAGCAAGTGGCATGTGCTTATGTCAAAGCGCACCTGTGCCCACTGTTCTTTTTTGTGGAATCGGGGATTGAACTCAGGCCCTTGCACTTGCCAGGGAAGTACTTATTCCACTGAGCCATC
>NDGM011131983.1:0-11130 GCA_002564305.1 Octomys mimax | reverse complement strand
GAGCTGAGGGAGGACTCAGTCCTGGGTTCTAGGGAGCGCCCTCTACAGAGCTCACAGGTGAGCTCCCTGAAGCATCATTTCAGGACAGCCCTGCTGGGTGCTCCCGGCTCTGGCAGGAAGAAGCCCGGTCTTTGGACACCGGCCTGATGCCACCCCCACCCCATTTCTGCTGCCTTTGCTTCCCAATGTCTCCTGTAGGGTCCCGCTGGAAGGGCACAGACCTGCACCACCCATGTCAGGAAAGCAGTGGCCCAAAAGACAGGACTCTCCAGGGAAATATATACAAGTCTTTATAAAAGAACCATTGCTCAATAAATATGCAGCTTTACACAGAGCCAACCCGAGCCTGGGCTGGCCAGCAGGCCTGGAAGGGTGGGTACTGGGGACAGGGGTTGGTCCCCATTGAGGCCAGATGAAGGTAGCAGTACAACCAGTGTCCTGGAAGCCCAGTCCTGAGGGTCAGAGCTGGTAACCACAGAAGTAGGGGACAAGGGACCCTCTGGGCAGATGGGGCACTCTGTAGCCCAAGCCCTGGATTCTGCTGAGCATCCTCCACTCCATCCGTCGGCAAGTGCAAATCGGCCAGGGCGGTGGGCAGGGCCCCATCCAGCACTCGGGCTCAGGCCACAGGAGGCAGCAGCTTAAGCAGGTGCCACAAGCCAGAGGTGTATGTCTGCCGTCCCTTGGTCAGTGGCACCCCTGAGGGTGGTCCCTCTGCTCAGACCTCCCTACAGGGTGTGGAGGGGGAGAGAGACACCCTTCTTTGGAGGATGTCATGGCAAAGTCTTTCTTGTCCTGACTTCAGGCCCCTCCACTGCCACCCGCCATGGACACCCGTGTCCCAGCCTTGAGGCAGGTCCAAGGCCCCCTCATGTATCCCATCCCCAAATGCCCACACATCATTTGTGATCATGCCCCTACCTAAGACCACAGCACCCTAAGCCATCTGCCCCAGACCCCAGCTGGGCCACTCACGAGGCAGTAAGTGTGGAGTTGAGCAGCAGGGTGGTCCTGATTCGGTAGAGCTGGGCCAGGGTCAGCTTCCTGTGCTGGGCTGAGAGCCCTGGAGGGGGCCCAGGCTGGACCTGGGGAGATGTTCCGGAGGGCAACTCCCTGCATCTCCTCCCAGTGGGGCCAGCAGGCTCCCCAGCCTGACAGCTGGCTCTGCCCTCCAGCTCTGATGGATCAGGGCCACTGCCCAGACTAGGCAAACCCTGACAGTTCCAGCCAGGCCCCACTTCCTGAGGGGAGCCCTGAGTCCTAGTGTCAGGGGCAGCAACAGCCAGGCAGAGCTCAGATAGGCTTCGGCTGGGAGCTAGGGGCACCGTCGGGGGGGCAGCCCCAGACAGCAGCTGCAGGAGACTGGCTTCAGATTTGGACTTGAGCAGGTGGGGCAGGCCGGGCAGAAGCTGGACTGGTGTGCGGCGGCGGAGTCGGGGTGAGGGTGGAGGTGAAGGGGTTCTGGATGGCTCTAGAGGCTGGGGTGTCGGCTCTGCCACTGTGGCTGGAGCTACAAAGTCCTGCAGGGAGGTGGGGGACAGGGTGCCGTAGGCCGAGTCCATGGAGCAGGAGCGGCCGTCCACTGGGCCCAGGGGCAGCAGCTCAGAGGTGGGTGTGATGGAGGAGGCAGTGGTACCCAGAGAGGTCTCATCCGATTGCGAGCTGAAGGGGCCACCATCAAATTCGGGGGAGGACAGCGTCTCCCCAGGCTCTACCACAACCATGGCCAGGGTCTCGGTGGAGCCATCAGACGTACTGTGGGGTCAGGAGGAGAGTCAGCCCGGAAGGCTGGCAGCAGCCCACGCTGGCAAAGCACAGAGGTTTGCACCTGTGTCTAGGGAGCTCAAGGCCCAGACATGCGGGCTCCTGCGCCTGCTGCAGACCACAGCTGTGGCTGGCTTCCACTAAAGGATCAGAGATGGCCTTCATGGTGAAAACTGTCCTCCCTGCCCGCATCCTTCTGGGAAATAGTGCTGCCTGAGCACCTGTTGTGTGTACAACATGAGGCTATGCTAAGGAAAGGGACACGGCTGGGCCCTCCCCAGTGTCAACTCTGGACCTTGGAGCCAGGAGGTCTGGACTACAGTCCCTGCCCTGCTGGGACCTGTGAGGGACCTTGAGTAAATGTACCGGCGCTGGGAGTCCAGGCTGGGGTTGCTCTCGTACAAGATGGTGGGGGAGCTGGCAGCTGAAGTGCTGCTCTCGTCTTCCTCTTCCTCTTCCTCCTCTTCCTGCTCATCTTCCTCCTCTTCCAGGCTTTGCAGCTGCTGCTGGCTGCCTGGCTGCTCCTGGGCACGCAGCTGCTGCAGCTGGTTCTGCAGGTAGGGGTCAATGGGCACAGGGGCAGAATGAGCTGGGATCCCCAGCAGCCCCCCACAACCCCCTGTCCACCACCCACCCACAGGCCACCGTGCCATCACCTGGGCATTGTAAATAGCATCCACCCAACCACGGCATAAGGCCTGGCCACTGGCCTGGAACGTGTAGGCGCCCACAGCACTGTGGAACTCGTTCAGGTGGATGAGGAGGAAGGCTCCTGGTCAGGTCAAGTCTACATTAGTACTGGCCAGGCCCAGAGCCCTGCCCAGCACAGCACCCACCCAGGAGCAGGGACTAAGATGCCTCACCAGGGTCCCGGAGCTCCCGGCACACGATCTTGTCCACCAGCAGCGGTGGCCTAATCACCTTGGTCCTCTCGGCCTTCTTCACTGCCTTGGTCACCAAGAGCAGATCAGTGAAGAGGAAGCAGTACACGTCCATCTGGGTTGAGGGATGGGGCAGTGGCTGTAGGGTCAGCACCCTCAATCTGAACCAAACACCTTCCCTGCTCCCTCTCCCTTGAAACTGGCTGAGAAAGAGTCTTGCCCTGTATTTCAGGCTGGCCTTGAACTCATAGTGACTCTCCTGCCTCAGCCTCCCTGCTGCTGTGGTTACAGGTATGTACACCACGCTAGCATTTGAGTAAAGTGAAAACAAAAAGGAAGGGTGCTTTCTTTCTTGGAGATACAGTTTGTAGCTTATCTCAATCACACTTTACTTTCAACATAGGAAAAGGGAGGTGATTTCAAAATTACAGTTTAGGGCTGGGGATATAGCTTCGTGGCACAGCGCCTGTGTAGCAATTGCAAGGTCCTGAGTTCGATTCCTGATACCAAATCAGTAAAATCAGTTTGCTGGCTCTCAGCTCAAAGGTGTGTGAAAGGTTAACAGCCCTCACTGAATGTGACTTCTCCCCCTTCATGGGCCCTGGGCGCCTCTGTATTAGAGAATAAAGGACAACCCCAGCATGGTGGTGCAGGTGCGGCAGTGCCACATAACCCCAGCTCTCTTGAAGGCTGAGAACACTATCACAAGTCTGAGCACAATCTCAGTAAGTTAGCAAGAGCTTGTCTCAAAGTAAAACACAATAAAGGTGCTAAGAACTTAGCTCTGTGCTTCAATGCCTACTACTCCCCCCCCCCACAAAAAAAAATCAAGAGTGCAGCAGCTGGGGTTTAATCCCCAGCGTGCCATGCCAGCCCAGCCCGCAGAGCACGCTGAGAGGGCGACTGAGACTAGGCATGGTGGTGTGCACCTGTAATCCCAGGACTTGGGAGGCTGAAAACTGGAGAATCACTACGAGTCCAGTCTGTATAGTGAGACCCTGTAGACCTTGTCCTCAATACAGGGGGAAAAAAATCAGGTGTCTAATCACCCTTCAGTGTGACCCTAGTCACTAGTTTTCAGGCTGCCACCTAGCTGAGAACCACGGAGGCCCCCAGGGGGGCTGCACCCCCAGGACAAGTGTGGGTTTGGAGGCCCGGCCAGCATCACCTTGCTGTCCTTGCCCTCCTTCATCTTCAGGCTACCCTCTAGCAACAGCTGCCGCGTCTCCTCGGGTGAGGCTCCCGGGATGGGCGCTGCAAGGTCCAGATGCAGAAACTCCTTCAGGAGCTGGAGAGGGCGCGGGGACAGGTCAGATCAGGGCCCGGGTCCTCCTCTGGGGCAGGGAGCTCTCCGCGGAGACCTGCGGCCTCCACGCTCCCACCCGCCACAGCGCACCTACCTTGTCCACCTCGTCGTTGCTGCCCTCCACCACCTCGTAGGCGTCGATGCGGCTCACCACAGCCGCCAGCCGCCGCCGCTCCTGCCGCTGCCGCATGCACGCGTTCACTTGATGGATGAAGCGCTCCACGGAGCAGATCTAGGAGCGAGGAGCAGTGGCCCGGCGTCAGGCCCAGGTCGCAAAGGAGTGTGGCGCCGGGAGAGGCACGCCCACTGCCCTATTACCATGGTGACGAGGGCCTCCTTAGCTCGGGGTTCATCAGTTTTCCTCAGCACCGACTTGAGCAGCAGCGGGTATTTCGTGAGGCGCTGGTGCGGCTTGGCCAGCATGTCGCTCAGCTTTAGCCTCTGGCACTGCTGATGCTTCTCGGCCCACTACAGCCGGGGCGTGGCTACGTTAAGCCACGCCCACGGCCGTGCCCGCCCGGGGAACCCACCCACCCAGCTCCAGTCCCGAGCGCTGCGCTCCGGCAGTGTACTCACCGTGACGTAGGCACGGAACAAGTCATTGTCGCGCAGCAGGACACGCATATACTCCATGCAGCCCTCCTCCTCCATGCAGTAGCGGACGTAGGGCTTGAAGAGGGAACCGAACTGGGCCAAAGCAGAACCACAGCTCCGGTGACCGCGCGTTCCTAGAGGTCTCTTGTCCCTACTGAGCTTTCGCGACCTACCCAAGCGGCAAGCTCACTGCCCTCTGCTCCCAGGAGACTGACCGCCCAGGCCAGGTGAAAGGGGAGATGAACACATGGGGATTCAACAAGGCCACCGACAGGTCCTCGGGGGCCACTGGTCGAGGAGACTGGGCAGTGATGGGCCTACGGCATCCGGACCTGAGGCTTTTCCAGCGCCCCAGCCCTACCTCGGTGGCCCTGCCATACCGTCCTGAAGCCTTTGAGGAAGTCCCCGGGCTGCAGCAGCGTTCGCGTGCGCCGCGCCTTGTCCAGCACTGGCGCCATCACGCTGCCCCACAGCGTGCGGTGCAGCCGCGCAATCTCCGGGATGTTGCTGAACAGCCGCTCTGCCTCCACCTGCGGGTGAAGAGCGGTGGGCGCTGCGGAGGCCCCGCCCATCCGCCCCGAACCCCTCCGCGGCCCCGCCTCCTATTCCTCGCCCGGGCCAGGCCCCACCTCTCTCTCCAAACCTCCCCACTCCACACCCTGGACTAGGACCCGCCGCACCGCACCTCGCACAGCAGCCCCGATTCTTGCAAGTTCAGGAGGCAGCAAAGGAACAGCTGTAGGGCGCAACATAAACTCAGGCTCCCCTCCCCGTGAAAAACCTAGGGCACTCTTGCCCCTTGGCACCCAGGAGCTGCATGTTTCCCACGTCCCCCTGGGGTCACCCTGCCCTGGCCCCACCTGGGGGAAGCTCTGGGGACTCTGGCCTCTAATTCTCCCCTCTACTTCTGCCTTGGCTAAGCCGCTCCGTTGGACCCCCAAACCCGCTGTTGGAATCCCAGAGTGCCCACCCTGACCCAAGGAAGACGGAACCCCTAGGGCGTCTGGCACACTGCAGATGTTCAGAAGTAGCCCCCAAATGAATGACAGAAGCCTCGCCTGTGTTAATTCGCCTTAACCTGGCAGTCTTGCCCTGAAAAGCCCCCTCCCAGCACCCGATCTGGGGAGCAGGCAGGCAGGCAGGCAGGGTCATACTCACGTTGGTGATCACGTGCAGTTTCCGGATGTAGGAGGCCTCCGTGTGCAGGAGCTCCCAGACGGCCTCCTGCTGGTGGCACTGCCGCCGGCTCAGCTTCTAGAGGGAGGCCAGACAGGTGAGCTGGAGGTAAGGCTCGGTGGGGGCCACCCTCCCCATATGGGTGAATGATCACAGACAAGACAGCAGCATCTCACACCCCTGGTGATGCATGCACACCCGTGTGTACAAGCCGCACAACTCATAGCAGCTAAATCTTGGAAGCAGCGTATATGTCCATCAGATGAATGGATAAAGAAAATGTGGTATTGCACACAATGGAGTACTACTCTGCCATAAAGAAGGATAAACTCGAGTCATTGGTAGGAAAATGGATGCCCATAAATACTATGTACTGCAAACAGGTGCTAATTAAAAAATCAAAGGAAAAAGTCAGGTCTGTCCGCACTGTGCCATACAGCCAGGCTGCGCACCACGTCCCCCTGGCCTCAGCTTCCCTTGGAACACCCGATCTCTTCCTCACGGGCTGCGGCCGCACCCACCTCATGGCCATCGATGAGCTCCCGCCAGCTGTCCTCCAGCCGAGGGCAGGCACGGTCCTGATCCTCCTCCTCGTCCTCATCCTCCTCCCAGGAGTCATGGTCGAAGCGCAGCTGCCGGGGCAGCCGGGGCAGCCCGAAGAGGCTGTAGGCATGCAGCTTGGCTTCTAGTTGCTCCATCTTATCTGAGTCCTGGCAGGTGGCACAGGTGGGGTTAGGTCAGGCAGCAGGCAGTTGCCCTGTCCCCGCCCGCAGGGCCACATACCCGGCCCAGGGCACTGGCACTGGGGCTGGAGCTGAAGAAGCCACTGAAACGACTGGCTGCCCGGTTCCTCCAGCTGTCACCAGTCCCACTGCTGGGGCCGCCGGTGGGCATCGAGGAGCTGGAGGGTGCGGAGGGCTCCTGCCCCGGGAGGCTGGCCTCCCCCAAGAACTCTGCCATGTTCTTGCGCCGGCGCCCAGGGGCCTGGCAGGGAAGGGGTCATGCTGATCAAAGCCAGCTCCATCCCCCACAGCGACCCCCATGAGGTCTCCTCTGCCTCTCAGGGATGTGGGAGACCTCTGCACCCCTTCCCTGGCTCTGCCTCTCCTGAGACCCAGGCATGCTTTGGGGGCTGGAAAACTCAGACACGCATTCACCTTACTGTTTTGCTTTTGAGACAGGGTCTCACTGTGTAATTCAGGCTGGCCTTGAACTCACTATGTAGCCCAGACTGGCCTTCAATTGGCAGTGATCTTCCTGCCTCAGCCTCCCAGAATTATAGGAGTGCACACTACTCCCTGCAAGATTCACCTGACTGTAGCCTCCAGCCAAAGCATGAAGCAGGTGAGGAGAAACACACACACACACACACACACACACACACACACACGGCACCTCCAGGCACAGCTCCCAATGGATCCATCCCAGCACAAGGTGCCAACGTCTCTCCCAAGCACCAGCACACTCACACACACATGCACACAGACTCCAACTCCCCAGCACTAGAAGACCCACCAGCAACTTGAAGTAGGATCAGAAAGGGTCCCTATGCTCCCTTCCAGCCTCATCTTCCCGGGGTGCCAACAGGGGTCAAGGGGGCTCTCCCTTCAAAGCCCCACCCAGCCCCTCCTCACCAGGACATCAAGGCTCTCCCGGCGGTTCTGGGGGTCCACACACTCCCGCGTGGGGGGCCCAGCCCCAACCACTGGCCGCAGGATTGGGAGACTCAAGGACCTGGAGTCCTTCACGCCCTGCTCCACCTTGCCCTCCTCCCCAGGCTTGGCTGGGAAGGTTCGAGGGGATGACAAGCAGGATTAGCTCCCAGACCAGCAGGAAGGGACCCCAGTTCGTACTCCCCAAGGATCCGGACCAGTCCTGCTTGCCCGCCCCTGCAGCCCCACCAGCCCCCACCACTCAGGAGCACCAGCAGGGCCACCTGTATGGTAATGAGCCTGCTCCTGGCCAATGGGAAGTGAGCAGCCTAGGAGGGGCACCCAGCCCCAGGCAGCCTTGCCACCTGCCACCTGCCACCTGCCACTGGCCCAGCCAGCAGTGTGGGGAGCCTGCAGCTCACCTTTGACCCTCAGGTAGTGTCCCCCGAACCTGTAGGCCTCAAAGGTAAGGGACAATGGTGTGTTGGACTGGTCCAGGTAGATATCCACTTTGCTCAGTGCAATGCCCTTCCTTTCAAACACAGGCAGAAGCACCTCCCTGTGTCCAGGAAGGAGAGGCGGGGTTGAGGAGATAGTCACAAATGCCCCAGCTCCATCCACAGCCCTCGCAAGAAAGGGAGCATAGGCAGTACCACACACAGGGCACAGACCTTGTCCCATCCTTTGGACAGGTATGTATGGCCATTCCAGGGGTGCCAGGCACAGGTCTTGTGCACACGCATACACACACAGTCACACCTGTGCAGAACCAGGACCTCGGACCCCCGGAGGCCATACCTGCCCCAGAGCCACTGCTGCAAGCAGTTCTCCCCCAACCCTACCCCAGTGACTTCTTCTTCATGGCCGGGACGATCTCGGCCTCAATGTCCACATTCAGGTCAAATTTCAAGGTGAAGCACTCCTTGCTTGGGTCCTGAAACAGCAGGGTGGTCAGCTGCTCCACTCACCGCGTGCCCCCGAACCACCTGCCCCACCATAGCGCCCAGGAGGGGAAGCCCCCCAGGGACTGGACGCTGGGCTTGGATCTCTCCAGGCCTCTGCCTCCGCTGGGAGGCTTCCCTGTGCCCTGGCGGGGGAACACATTTTCTCCAGGCCACACTCCTCACCCTGAGGCCCAACTGGGGTCCCCCACCCTCCCTGACCGGCCTGGGGGCGCCTCACATCTGTGTGCCTCCTCCTCGCCTTCTTCTTGGACAGTTTCAGGCCTGTGGTCTTCCGGTCCCTGTAGGGAAGCAGTGGGGGAGATGGTGGAGGTGCAGGGGGGCCCTCACCAGGGACATGAGCGGGGGGCAGGACTGCTCCCCACCCCTGGTTTGTCCCAGGACTTAAGTAAATCGGGCAGACCAGGACCACGTAGGACCATGCGCCCTCTACTGGCCGCTCGAGGACTCGCGCCAACGATACCCGTCGGATATGGAAGTCATAGCCAGAGCTAGGGATCCCCTGGCGGCCCTAGAAATCAGGATTTCAACAGGGGAGCAGAGAGGTCCCCAGCCAGCCCTTCTGGGAGAAGGCCCCGAAGCGTCTGCGCGCCTGCGTCTCTCCATGGGCACTGCCCACTGTGCCCACCTACCCTCTGCCATCTGTGGCGCTGTCCTCCTCCTCCTCCAGGTTCACCGCAGGGCTGGTGCGGGGCGGGCACGAGCGGGTGGACACATTGCGAGCCAGGACAGACCCTTGGCAGAAACCAGAAGGGGGTTTCCAAGGACAGCCCAGTTAGCCCTTGAACACAGCCGCCTCTGGACAGTTTGTGACCCTTGGGACCCCAGCCAAGGATCAAGAGCCCGCAGTTCACCCAGGAAAGGGTGCATTCACCATTATCAGCCCCCCACACACACACGCGTGCGCACGCACGCGCACACACACACACACACACACACACACTGTTCAGAAGCTCCCTCAATGACACTCCAGGCAGGGACCTGCCCAAATACAAACCTACCTGCAGCCTTAGTGTACCCACTGATAAAATAAGGATAATGAGGTTTTTGCTTGTTTTATGTTTTAAAGACAGGGTCTCACTATGTAGTTCAGGCCTTAAACATAGCCCAGGCTGGCCTCAAACTTGCAACCCTCCTGCCTCAGCCTCCCCCTCCCAAATGCTTTGATTACAGGCCTGCGCCACCATGCCCGGCTAAAACAAGGATAATGAAGCCCTAGCTCTAGACTTTACAGGCAGGGGTCACACACAGACACAAGTCCCCAGGCCCCAGAAGACAGATGAAGACATCCTTTTGTCTCTCTGCCAGAGCTGGGATGGCACCCAAGGAGTGGCCCTGCTCCCCAGACAGGGAAGGGCTTTACAGCATCTGATGGGGCCCAGGCTCCGTCCAGCAGGGGGCGCTGGTTTCCTTCTCCGGGCTCCCCCTGACCCTACAGCATCGGGGGTAGGGATAGCCATGGATAAGAACATGCGTGCATTTGGGGTTCACTGTCTACAGCAGACCACCCCTGTCCTTATGAAGGCCCTATCAAGGTTCCCGCAACTACAAATTCTGTCCCCGCCTAGCCTGGGGCTCAGAGCTGGTCCTGCCAGGCTCACCTTGTGGGGGCAGGTCAAAGCGGACATGGCCGTCATAATGGACCATGCTGTGGAACTTGCTGTCGCAGGCCTCACAGAGGTTGAGGGGTCCTTGGCAGTGCAACTGCTGGCAGTCAGCGTGATGGCACACCTGTGGGCATGGGGACGGACAGTCAGGCGAAGCTACCCAGGCTGCCCGCCGCTGCACAGGGCTGTCCCCAGGATCCACTGTGGAGTCCAGCCAGGGATGCCCAGGGAAGCAGCCCCTGCCCAGAAGGAGACTTCAAGAGCAGGACCACGAGGCCGCAGCCCTGGCCCATCCCCACTGCTCACACACAGGAAGGGCCCAAGAGGAAGTCAGGCTGCTGCTCCTTGACTTGGCCAGCTCAGCACTAGCCTGGAACGCCCTGAGCCTGGGCAAGGCCCGCAGCCCTGCGCCCAGGCCCTCTGCCCTCGCTCTGATCCTGCCTGGGCCTGCCTGCAAGGCCCCACCCAGAGCCTGCAGCTCTACCCCAGAGTCCCGAGCTCAGTCACCTTGTCCTCTCGCTGCCAGTCGGCTCCCTACTTTCCCAGGCACACAACAGCCATCAGAAGGAGGCCCACCACTGAATGTGGTGGCACACACCCGTAATCCCAGCAGTTGGGAGGCTGAGGCAGGAAGCCTACCAGGTGAGCCCAGCTTGGGCCATTGAGAGACTTCCAGACCTTAAACTAAAAAATAAAAAAGCGGGGGGAGCTTCAGCTCAGTGCAAAGACCCTGAGTTTAACCCCATTATGGAGGGGCACTCCCAAGCTTTCTTTCTTTTGGGAGGACATTGGCATTTGGAAGGCACCAACCTGCCCTCTGGCAGGAATGTCTCGATGAGGCCCCAGCAGAGCTGACAAGTGCGGTCACAGTATCCATGACACTGTCCCTGGTGGACCTCGACACCCCTGCAGAACTCCCTTCTTCTTGTTGTTCATGAGGCACCGGGGGACCCTGATTTCTACTCTTCTCTGCTCAGGGATTCCCACCCCAGGGGTCTGGAAACTCTCCCTCTTGGGCGTAGCATCCCCAGCTCATGGACCCCAAAGCCTCCGCACGGCCCAATGACCCAGCACTGGACACAAGCAGCCTCTGGGAATAGCTTCCTCCTTGAAAACAAACATTTTAAAAATAAGAAAATAAAAAGCTCAGCATCCAGGCAGTGTCCAGGCCCTCCGGATGCCACCACT
>NDGM011131975.1:0-13575 GCA_002564305.1 Octomys mimax | reverse complement strand
GAGACCTTTCTTGAAAACAAAACAAAACAGCATGGCATCAGTTCCAGCTTAAGTCTGACTAGCAAAGATCTCTCCCCAACAATGGCACTTTGAGGAGAGTAAATGGGATCTCTTCATTTTGTCCTTAAATTTCAGGGGAGGCCGTGAGTCACTGTGCAGAAATGTTATTGTTTCAAGTGTAAACACCCCATTTAGCAACCAGTCTTCACCACCCACAGTGGAGGTACTGACATTTGTTTTTGAGCTTGAAGAACTGCCAGCTCCTATGTGATGGGCCCTGACTAACAACATCCAGGCTGGGCTGAAATTTCTAGTAGACAAAGGTTATAAGGTCTCTAGTCTAAGGCTCAACTTTGCAACTTTGAGGTAAAATACTTGGGCCTTGTCATAGCTAAGGGATCATAGGCTGGGGGAAGAGAATTAAACCAGTACCTTGCTTCCCTCAGTCCAAGACCCTAAACCAGGTAAAGGGATTCCCAAGAATTACAGGCTTTTGTCACCTTTAGATAACAAGGTGAGATCTAAGACCTCTCTATCAGCTAATAAAAGAGCCCCAAAGATAGATATTCATGTTTTAACCTGGGAACCAAATTCCCAGACTGCATTCCACAAACTTAAATAAGTGCTTCTCAATGCCCAGGCACTAAGCATCCTGACACTTTCCCAGTTCACTCTGAGGAGGCAGGACAGGGCTCTGGGAGTGCTGTGTGGAGGACCTGCTCAACAGCCTGTAGGGTACCCAGTCACGAGTCAGAGAGGACCCCAGGCCCCAGAGCTGTGGCTGCTGCAGCTCTCCTGGCACCAGAGGCAGCCAGGCCGACTTCAGGCAAAGCTTCCACTGTGCGTACACTTCACAATGTGGCAGAACTTCCTTCTTTAAAAGGAGCCTATGGCTATCACACCACCAACTTCTTAAACGCCAGGCTCTTCTTCTAAAGTGACCAACCAGCCATTCAAATAGACATACTTCTCCTTACGCCCTGCCACCTTTCTACCAGAAAAGAAAACTGAGGGTAAGAGAGATAGCTACAAACAGATAAATCTCCACACTTATCAAGCCAAAAGATTTGTTAGACCCACCTCTATTGACCCTGGTGGCCCCTCGTCTGTGGTGGCAGTCCTTTCATAGAAAAGGGGACAAGAAAGGCAGGATATACAGTGGTGACTGCACACCAGACACCTGAAAGTTCCTCACTTGCCCCTGAGACTAGTGTCGAGCTAACTCACAACTCTGACCAGGGCTTCACAATCCAGTCAAAAACAAAAGTCAATATTTATAATGATTCAAAGTATTCTTTCCTAGTGTTGCATGCCCACACAGCCATATGAAAAGAATTACCTGACAGCCAAAGGATCTCCCTCAAAGAGATGGATAAACTTTTTCATCCATTCACAAATCTTCCAAAGTAGTGATAATTCACTATAGCGGACACCAAAAAAATTGACAAAATACCTCAAGATGATCAACTTGCTGATGCAGCAACAAAAAATCTCCTCAACCCCCCATTCCTTTCAGGCCCCGCTGATCTGGGAACGGCCCCTTGATCATACTTGACCCAAATATTCTCAAATCAAAAATTGGGGCTGGGGAGATGGCTCAGTAGGATAAGTGCTTGACTGGCAAACACAAGATCTAAGTTCAATCCCCGGTTCCACCAAAAAAATAAAATAAAATAAAATAAAAAATAAATAAAGGCAAGCTCCTGGTCTGGTGGTTAATTCACTGGTGGTTGGCTCTCTGGTAGTCAGTGTATTTGTAAATTAATTAATTAATTAATTTTAAAATGTCTGATACAAACCTAGAAGAACCAGGCCTAGCACTAAGGATTCTAATGGAGAAAGAAAATCATGAAAAACCTGCTCTTCCAGCCAGGCATGTGGCGCACCTCTGTAACCCCAGCACTCAGGAGGCTGAGGGAGGGGGATCACTGTGAGTTTGAAGCCAGCCTGGGCTACAAACTAGAGGGCTACAAACACTGAGCTCAAGGCCAGCCTGAACTGCATACTGATACCCTGTCTCAAAAAGACACACACAAATGTACACACGCATGCGCACATACAAAAAGCTGCTCCTCTGTGTCTACCACAGAGGCACCCTAATGTTTGGACTTTAGATAAGTATATTCTTTAGAATATCTCCATTGGCAAATCAAATCACTATGGAAGCATTTTGCTTCCTAAATGGCCAGTGCACTGTCCATGGCCCGTCAACTGACCTGACTGCACCATGACCACATGCGCCCGTTCCGAAGCCCGTCGCAGTTTTGACCATCCTGGACGTACACACAGGGAGCGGCTATAGCCAGATTCCTTAGCGGAGCACGCAGGCACCGTCAGGCCCAGGCCTGCCCTCCGGGTTCCATCTCCACCATCTAGGCTCTGTGTCCCTTGTGCCCCCTCCAGACCACCTTTCCCCTAAGTAGCTCAGCCACTGTAAATGTCACCTCCATAAGCTAAATGTCACCTCCGTAAGCTATCTCTGGTTTCTTAAGGCAGACTCACTCCTTCCTTCACAGAGACACCTCTTAGCAGAAGTTTGTGATCTTCACAACACCCCTTCTTTTTTTACCTTCATTTGCCCTGACACATAGGAATACCCAATAAATACCCATGGGACAGTGATGCAGTGGCTCAACTGTGCCAACCTGGCTGGCGTGGAAGCTGCCCAGATTAAAGCACAGTGAGGGTATGGGGGGTGTCACGGAGGTCCCCGCGGCCTGTGTCCTGTTTCCTCACTTTGCTGCCCAGCGACTGAACAGCTTTGCTTCTTCACACTCTTCTGCCATGATGTTCCTGCCCTGGCGCCGCCGACCACGGACCGAACTGCAACCGTGAGCCAAGGTAAACCTGTCCTCTTGTTTTTTGTTGTTTCTTTTTCTTGTCTTTTTGAGATAGGGTCTCACCATGCAGCTCAGGCTGGCCTTGACCTCACTGCGTAGCCCAGGCTGATCTCAAACGCACAACAATCCCCCTGCTTCGGCCTCTCCCACCACACCAGGCAAACCTGTCCTCAAAGCTTTAAACTGTGGGTGCGGGGGGTCCTACGCCAGGGACAGGAAAGCTGCTGCAGTGAAGGATAAATATTCTCTTGCTCTTTTACTTAACAGACATGTCCTGAGTGCACTCTGCATGCTGAAGACTGAGCTTGCAGCAGCAAACACCACCACGACTCTCCTTGTAGTGTAGGCTGAATTTTATTTAAACTTTAGAAAACGAAGCTAACAATGAGCAAAGAATGTATACTTCTATGTCTTTATTATTTCATTTTATAGTGTAACACTTAAAAGATGAATCACTGTTGATCTGTCTAAAATACAAGCAAATTAAAGAGTATGTGCAGATGCTTAGTCAAGACGCTTTGCGCGTGCTTCGCTCGGACACGGCGTTCGTATTCCAGCATGCTGAAGAATCCCCAGTGCCTTTCCTGAAGTCTCCAAGCCTCGAATGAGATTCACCAAACACCTACGAGACTTGGCTGCGCCGTCTACACTGGGCTGCAGACGGCAAGCTTGAGCCGCCGCCGCCACAGTGGGCCGGCTCCCCAGAGCATGTGTGCAGAGCTGCCTCCTACTGAGGGAGACTTAGTTAGTGCTCACATATTACTAACCACCTACCAGTCTAATTATTTAAATATAGGATGAGCAAGAAATTGCATGTTCCACTGACTTTATAAGATAACAATAACAGAAAGTATCAGAATCAACAATTTTATCAAACTGCTTCAATACAAGAATCACCCGGTGAAATGACCCCTGCCCAAGCGTCAGAACAGTCGGTATGTACACAAACGCATGCCCAGTGTGCTCGGGGTAAACAGGTAAGTGATTAAGAGCCTGCTCTGTGACAAACACTTATTAAAACCCTCACAGGCTTTACATTCCAGTGTCTGGAAGAACAGGCATGGGATAAATATTTGGAAAAGGAATTAAAATAAATACGTGGATCTAGCTGTTAACCTTGAAGCACATCAGTCTGCAGTCAGTCAGTCAATACTCAGCTGCGAAGCTCTGTTTTGCAGTACCAGGGAACGAACCCAGGGCCTTCAGGCTGAGCTATAGCTCCAGCTCCTTCTCCCTTTAGACAGGGTCTCATGAAGTTGCTAAATCGCCCAGGCTGAGGATCAAACGTGCAATCCTCCTGCCTCAGCCAGGATTACAGGTGAGCACCCCACATCCAGTTTCAAGTTCTTACTGATTTCCATGAACCATCTTGTCTCAGCTACTTTTCTCTCGTTGCTGGGACAAAATACTGGACACTCAAAATGAAGGAAGGAAAGGTTTATTTATTTAGCTTACTGTTTGTGGAGGTTTCAGTCCCTACTCCTTCCTGGTGGCGGAAAACAGTAAAACAGCAAGAGCCAAAAGGGAGGAGCAGTGGCAGAGCAGCACAGGAGGCACGCTTCTCAACCTTCCTTCTACTGCCTTCAGGCTATGTGCCCCAGGGTGGGGCAGCACTCAAACCCATAATCCCAGCATTGGACCCGGAATTAATCACAAACTCTAGAAAGGCAACCCAATGACTGCGTGAGGCGATGGGTGGGGGGTGGTACATCTAGACACAAACCAGAACACATCTTCTGTGCAAAGCACTGGGGACAGCATAGGAGATAAATTTAATGAGCTATGATCAGCATCTTTAAAGTGAGATGAGGGCAGGGGAGATAGCTCAGAGTCTAAGTGCCTGCCTGGCAAGCGCAAGGACCCAGGTTCAATCCCTGTACCATGAGCAATGCTAACCCCGAGTCTGAGCTGCATAGTGAGACTTTGCACCAAGTAAATAAATAAATAAATAAATACAAGTTTTTATAGCTATACAGTTACTTTCTCTTGGTTCAATGGGAAGAAAGGCTTGTACTAATATTATTTAGACAAGATATCACATTTGCATCTTATTCTCTGAATAACTACTACGAAGACAATATGTAATACATTAATTATTGTAATAGCCCCATAACCTGCTTTTTTTTTTTTTTTTTTTTTTGGCGGAACCGGAGATTGAACTCAGATCCTTGTGTTTGCCAGTCAAGCGCTTACCCTACCGAGCCATCTCTCTGCCTCCCCAACCTGTTTTGAAACTGTTTCATCGCTATTTCTTATTAAAATGAATAAAAAAAAATAAAGTGAGCTGACTAGATAGAGCTGCTGAGACAGCTCAGTGGACTAAGCACCTGCTACGGCCACCTAGTGCAGGAACCAGGGTTCGATCCCTGGCACATGCCATGCCGGCCCTGCCCCCAGGCACACTGAGCAGGACCCAAGTACAGGCATGGTGGCACATGCCTGTAATCCCAACACTGAGGAAGCTGAGACAAGAAGATCACTACAAGTCTGAGTTTTGTAGTGAGACCCTGTACCAAACACATAAAAAGTGAAATGACTAGAGTCAATTATAAAATATAGCAGTTCCCGATAGGAAGTATAGATAAATACTATTTCACAAAACTTATTTCACATATGCATGTCAATGCCAGGTGACAGCTGGGCATGGTGGCACACACCTGTGATTCCAGCACTTGGGAGGCTGAGACAGGAGAATCACCTAAAGTTCTGAGGTCCATCTGAGCTACAAAGTGACTCCGCCTTAAGCACACACACACACACACACACACACACCCCTAGATAACAAAGGCCAGTTTTTTTTTAGTGATTCCTAATCAGAACATTAGAAACACTGAATAGTGGTATATAAAAAACTAAAAAATGGGAAACACTGTTAGTATGTTAAACAAGTGATAAAGAGGCAGTCTCTGCAGGAAGCAACCTGAACTGAGTTCTAATAGATGGGAATATCGGAATGCCTAAAGCTGGGTGTGGATGCAGCTGGTGGACAGAGAATGAACACCCACCCGCAGCACAGTCCAAAAACTGTGGAAGAGCAAGGGCGCTTGTTGGCTTGAAAGACAGGTGAGGGGCTGGGGATTTGGCTCAGCGGCAGAAAGCTCGCCTAGCAAGCTGGAAGCCCGGGGTTTGGTCCTCAGCACCAAAAACAAAAAAATGAACCTCCCCTAGAAAGACAGGTGAAAGGGGACTGGGTTCATTTCGAAAAGAAGCCAGCTTTCAAATTGTTTTGGAAGTTGAGGAGAAGGGCTCTATTGAAAACCGAGCAGGACACATGAGACAGTTCACCTTATAACAGAAAAGTAGTGTTAAGACCAAGACCCTGTGGTTTGGGACATTCTGCAGCTCAGTATGACCCTGGACAAATGACTCATTCTCTGGTCCTCAGTTAAGATTACAAAAAAGGGCGAGGGAGACAGCTCAGCAGCACAAGCGCCTGCCTGGCAAGCGCAAAGTCCTGAGTTCGTTTCCCAGTTTAAAAAAAAAAAACAACCAAAAAAGCAGCCGCTTTTCTTGGAAAGCTAGGCAGCCACGCACGCACTGTGAACAGACCTGAGGCAGGCTGTGGGGCTGCCCGAGCTCCTGCACGAAGCTCAACAGGCCAAGGCCGGACGAAGGCACCCGTGCTCAGCTCCATCCTCCCAGGCCCAAAGTGACTTGTCCTTCCCACGACGCCGAAGGGGGAGAAGGCAGGGGAGTCCCCCAGCGAGCGCGTCTCCACTCGCTGTGCGACACACAACGCGGCCCGAAACTTTCCCTAGTGAGCTTTCGGCCCACGAAGCCCAACTCCAGGCTCCGGGCCGTCCATCGCGCGCATCAGCCGAGGGTCGCCGCGTCCCAGAACGGCACCCAGCAGTCACCTCAGCGCGCTGGACTAAGTTTGCTCCGTCCGGCTTCCACGGTGGACGCGCGCGGCAGCCGGGAGCGGCAGGCGCCCAGGCCAGGGGGACGTCCCCAAGCAGTCCTTTCTGGGGCGCGCCCTCGCGGAGTGACCTTGACAGAGCCACGACCCTCCTGCCCCGCAGTCGGCTTCCCGCGGGCCGCCGCAGCCCCTCGGCGGCCCCCTGCACTCGCCGGGTCGCCCTCTCACGCGGACCCTCTCGCGCACGAGCGAGCGCGTCTCCCCGCCGCGACGCCAGCCGGCCAGCGGTAGCGCAGCCCGCGAGTCGGCGGACCTCTTACCCGGGCGTGCACAGTCCCCATGGCTCCCTCTGCAGCCGCCGCCTTGCAGAGCTACCCGAACGCGACCGAGACTCTGCTGGCGAGGGCAGCGGCGCGCGGCGGCACAGCGGCGAGGCAGGGCTACTCCCACAACCCCCCCCCGGAAGCGGCGCTCTGGGGGCAGCCATGTTGCCCGCGTATGTCCCGCCCCCTGACTCGCGGTGCCTTCGCTCATTGGGTTTCAGGAGTCTGTAACCCGGATGTTGACGCGAGAATGGGACAGACTGCGCAAGCGCAAAGCGCCCAGCGACGCCTGCGCAGCTGTTGGTCCGCGGTCTGTGTTAAGAGTTTGCCCAGCCGGACTCCTGGCTTTGGCACCTGCGGGAGTTGAGGTTCGCCTTGGAATGCAGCAGGACGCGGAAATGAAGATAGTGGTCACATCTACTTCCCAGGTGGACTTAGAAGGTCGCAAGGATGAGAGACGAGACTTGGCCCAGGCTAAAAGTCTGGTTCAGCTGCATCCAATGACTGAGACCGTTTTTCTGGACCAGAAAATAACGGGATTAGGTTACCGAGGACCCTCCCGATCCTGCGTCTCTGGGTCGACGTTTCCTGATTTTTATGCTGGAGTAATTGCAGCACTTAGCGGGTGGGGGGACTTTGCGGGTGGGATTCACAGGTTCTGTAATTTAGCCAGGCCCTGCCCAGGGCTTTTAATCGGGCTGATTTACCACCGTAAAGTGGAGGCCTTTAAGAATGGAGGACCCAGAGACAGTGAGTAACGTCCTTTCAGTCCCACGGCTTGCATGTCAGGGGTGACACTGACCCAGGCGTGTCTGAGGCAGTCTCTCTTAATGATGCCCACGTGTCTCGGGGACTGGGCCGAGAGGGAAGGTAGGTGAGGGCTCAGAAACCGCGCCAGGCCGCTCTCCCTCTGCTAGCAATCCTAAAGGAGCATCGTGGGAACCAGAACATGGGACAGCGCCAAGCTCTGTGTGCAGGAGGGGCCTCAAAATGCTCGAGGCTGTTGTGTGGCAGGACCGCGTTTGGCCTTCGCATCACTGGCAATGAGGCAAGAGCCGGGCCTCTGGGCTGCCCAACCCCATGCCACTTTGTAGCCAATTCTGCAAGACGGCCCACTTCCTTTGGGTCAGCACCCACCGGCCCACCTCCTGGGCCCCTCGGCCACCAAGATGAGGCATCCGGGCCTTGCTGACCCCAGTGCAGGCAAAAGGCTGTGTCAGTGGGAACATGTGACAGAGATTAGCAAAGAGGATTTAGGAGGTAGAATGTACACTCTCAACACAAGCCACAAGTGGACTCATTGGAATTTTCTCACCTGTAAACTAGGAACAATGGTGGGGTTTTTTGTTGTTGTTGGTTTGTTTTGTTTTTTTGGTGGAACCAGGGATTGAATTTAACCTTTGCGCTTGCCAGGGAAGTGCTTATTCTACTGAGCCATCTCCCTGGCCCTAATGGTTTTTAATGCTCAATGTTAAGAGGTTTTCATGAGGTCAAGCTAGTGAGCCTGGCACCCTGTGATCATGGGATAGGCGTGACTTTCTTTCTCCAGACAAGCACCTTGTCCTGCATGTCCTCCCCATCTTTCCTGAGCACGCCACTTCCAGAAGAGGGTGAATGTGCCCTGCCATGTTGCACAAGCTAAATATGTGTTGTGTGTGAGCAAAGCCCTTGGCCAGGCTCATGTACTCCACCCTCAAGACAAACTGCTGGGCTGTTTCTGATGATGGAGATAACAAAGGCTTGCAGGTATCTACTGAAACCCTGAAATTCCTGGATTTATTGGGTTAGAGAGACCGCAGGGATTTTTTTTTTTTTCCCCAGCACTGGAAATTAGACTCAGGGAGTGCTGAGTTACCTCCCCAGCACCTCCCCCCATTGTTTTCATTTTGAGACAGGATCTTCTATTACTTTAGTTTTTGTCTGTTTGAGACAGGATGTTGCTATGCAATTCAGGCTGGCCTTGAGCTTGCTTTGTAGCCCACGCTGGTCTCAAACTAGAAATGATCCTCCTGCCTCAGCCTCCTGATTGTAAGTGTGCACCACCCTGCCCAACGAGACAGGATCTTGTGAAGGCTCAGCTTGAGCTTGTTAACCTCCTGCCTCAGCTTGACCAGCTGGTGACTGCCTGTATGCACTGCCACACCCAGATTGTTTTGGTTTCTTGGTAGCTTCTCGGTGGCCTTCCAAGGTACCCTCCACAGGCATTTCTTGTGATCCTTTTTTTGTTCCTTGGTAGAATTGCATGTCCCCACCCCCACCATATGACTTGCTTGTCAACACAGGGCAAGCAGAGGGATACATGTCACTTGCAGGTGCAGACCTGTAAGACCTATGTCCTTCTGCCCTGCCATGGCTGTCTTCTGCAGTCCTAGGATGGTGGATCGGCTGCAGGCTGCATCTGGTATGGAAGACAGCTTAGAGCAACCATGTGGGGCAGGTGTGCAGGGACAGGTCAACACAGCATACCCAGCCTCTCCTGACAGTCACTGAGTAACAGCTGCAAGGCCACCTACATCCCAGAAAACTTAGTTCAGGGCCAGGGAGCCAGAAGTTGAGGCAGGAGGCAACTAAGGAAACAAAGGGAGGAAAAAGGGAGAGTCGGCCTCCCAGGGCTTTCTGGGCTAGATCTACCCTCTGAGTTAAACATTAGCCCAGAGCCAGGCTCTCTGCC
The DNA here is from genome assembly GCA_002564305.1 of Octomys mimax. Classification (NCBI taxonomy): domain Eukaryota; kingdom Metazoa; phylum Chordata; class Mammalia; order Rodentia; family Octodontidae; genus Octomys; species Octomys mimax. The sequence continues at coordinate 3,882 of NDGM011131975.1, read as the reverse complement.
TCAAAATACAAGACAAAAAAAGTAGAACCACCATCTTAACCTAGTTTAGACACCATTAATCCAGGCATGGGCCTGGGGGCTTCCACAGCCTTTGGCCCACCCACCCCAATTGCCATGTGGTTGACTGCAGGTTTGACCCTCGTGGGCATTGGCCATCACAGTTCCTCCAAGGACCACAGAATTTCAAACACCACCTCTGCATGGAGGGGCTGAGCCAAGCGCTCATGGGCAGGACTCAGACCATCTCCTCAGTCCTCTCCAGGCCCCCTTGGTGCCTTGAGCTCTTCTTCCTGGCCCATGGCCACCCTGTGGAGTGTCCTTTCATTTCCAAGAACTCTTCCATGTCACTACTCCTTGTGGATGTTCCGCCCTATACCTGGTGTCCAGAACAACAAGAACCTGGACAAGCCCCCGCTCTGGTAATATTTTGTCTGAGTGCTGTTTGGTCCAATCAGAGGTAGAAATGCAGTCACTATAGTTGTTCTCTGATGAAATCAAGCCCCAAGTCTTGCTGGCCCGGAATGGGGAGGCTGGGAATTGCCATGGGAATCACCCACTTGTTAGTTTGGGATTGCTCCCTGCCACAGGCCCCTGGGTCCTCCACCTGTTTGTCTCCAACACTCCCAACATCTGGGGAGTGGAGTTAGAGAAGGGCTGCGGTGGGAAGTGGGGTGAGGGTGAGCAGAGATAAGCTCTGAGCTGCAGCTGGGTCTGCAGGGGTGCTGAGTGTGGGCCCCACACAGGGAGGCGGCTAGGGGTGGGAATGAGAGCGCAGTGAGGAGGAGGACACAGAGGGGCTCTGAAGTGAGCTGGAGGTGCAGCACAGGTGCGAGATCCCAGGAGGAAGCACGGGGCTAGAAGCAGGGCCTGGCCAGATGGCAGCAGGTTGGAGGCAAGACCAGATTCCAGAGGCTAAGTGGAGGCAGGGCTGGAGCCAGTAGGGTGGGGGAGGGGTGCTTCCTAAATCCATGGTTATGGGCTTTGGGGACTGGGAGTTGGGGGCCTCTGAGGAAGGGCCACACACTTTGCACCTGGCAGGCTCGCTTAGCCTTGGGGGCCTCGGGGCCCAGAGGGAGGCAAGCAGTCCAAGGGATTTGATCCCCAGTGCTTGGGAAAGGGCTCGCTGTAGCAGAGAGGTGCCTGGCCAGGCAGGGCCATGCGGGGACAGGAGCGTGGGCCTGGGGGAAGCGCCGTCATGAGGAGCACAACCGAGAGAGGAAAGAACGGCGCTGTGCTCCCAGGCAGAAGGCAGAGTCAGGGCGGTGCATTTTAAAAATCACGACTCTTATGAACCATTTTCTGTTGCTGAAAGAAATACATGTTGTTTAGCAAAGAAATCTGAAAAAGCCCAACAAACAACGTATCACAGATAACAGTAAATTGGTAAGTGTTAAACATCCTCTCAGTCCTCTAATACAGAGACACACGTTCAAAAAACAACATGGGGCTCATTTTCCGCACCAGGTTTTGCTGTTTACCAAATAAAGATGTTCCCTGACAATGTCCCATCCTGAGCGAAGTATTCGCAGCCCAGCAACCGAGGGCTCTGCTTGAGGATAGGAGGGAGTTCGGAATGCTTCACGTGCTGAGGGAAGTTCTGGTGGGCTGGGCAGCACCTAAGGCACGGGCGGAGGCAGGAGGCCTGGGCAGAGCTGAGCAGCAGAGCACTTGCCTAGCATGTTGGAGGCCCTGGGTTTGAGCCCAGAAATTAAAAAAAAAAAGGTTCTACCTGGACAGAGCGATGCGCACCTGTCATTCTGGTACTCTGGAAGGCTGAAGCAGGAAGGACTCGGAGTTTGAGCCCAGTGTAGGCAATTTAGAGAGATCTCACCTCAGAATAAATAAAAGTAGAGTTGGGGATGTAGCCTAGTTCAAAGGCTGTGGGTTCTAGCCTGTTATTTAAGAGAAAATAAATACTAGATATATTAAAAGGGTGGGGAAAAAAAAGGAAAAAGTGTGTAGAAACAAGCCCCGTGGAATCCGGTTGGCCCTGGGAGGCTTTTCTGATAATCCAAAGCCAGTGTATGCGACCGTGTTCCAACTTAAATAGTGCTCAGGCCAGGCTAGGTCTGCCAGTGCGAGGGGCCCGCCCTTCAGCGGCTCTCACAAGCGCTGGGGGAAACTTGGCAAAGGGCAAGGGCTGGTCACATGGATGTCCGAAGAGGCCTCTGCCAGCCCATGCCCGCTCTCCTAGGGCCACAGCCAGGGCCCAGGTCTGGCACAGGTGGCGGGGAGAGTGCCCCACGCCTCGGCCCTCCTTCACGAAGCGAGTCTCAGGGGCTGGGTTCAAGCCCACTTTCACGAGGATCTCGAGGAGAGAACAGGCCCGGCAGGCCACATCCTCTCTTCCAGGGCTCATGCTAAGAAGTGTGTGACAGCACCTGCAGCTTGGATCTCTGCTTGCTGGCACAGCCTGGGTGTGTTTAACTTTTCTCGGCCAGCGTGAAGGAATCTGAGCGGGTCGTTTTTTGTGGCTGCACTCAAATGTGTTCCTACACCTGAGAAGGGAGGTCCCGCCTCAAGTGTGTGGTTCCATTAAGGCTGGCAGAGTGGGGGACCACAGTATGGGGAGACGCAGACAGAAAAGAACCCGATTGGAAGCCGGCGATGACTCTGGCAGAGAGAAAGAAAGGGGGAGTTATTCATGCTATTTGGCTCCTGCCCGGGTTGGGCCAGGGTGCCTGCCACTACCCTCCTCTTAGGTTTCATCTTTGTGTTCTTCAAAGATCTCATGAATTTGTGAAATTTCATACTTCACCAGCCATTCCCTTACATGGTTTAAAAAAAACTTAGGAAGTATTTTAGCTACATCAGAGGGGTGCTGGGGACATAGATAAGTTGTCATCTTAAGGCCAAGGACTGGAGGGGCCTCGGTGGGGATGACCACACCCAGTCCCCTTTCCTGCTGGCTGCCTGAGTGAGCTCAGGGCTCATGGGCCTTGCTGTCCTGGGCACTGGGGCCGTCATGAGCAGGCTGTGAGACGCAGTCGGCCGTCAGAGCCCGAGCCGGGCTTCCTGGTGACACTGCCCAACCAGGAGAGCCAACTGAGGCTTGAATATTAGAGCTGCATGAGCACAGATTCCCAGCTGCCCACAACCAAAGACATTGCCTTTGCATAAGGAATAAATTTAGCAAAGAGGCTGGGGCCCTGGGCTCACCGACAGCTGCACCACAATGAGAAGGTGCAGCCCCTCAGGAAGGGTTCCCTAGGTGCCTCCTCAGGTGACCCCAAAGTCCCTTTCTGGGGAAGCCGGGAAGGTGATACCCTCTCCCCACAGATGCTGTCCAGTGGAGGGGGAGGCTGAACCCAGGCTGGGGCGCCCCCTCCTGGCCAACCGCGTCTAGGAGCCTGCAGAGCCACCTTCCCGGGTGCAAATGGAAGCACGCTGGCTGCTCTCTGACATCTGGGACCTGAAACAAACAAGGAGGCTGGCTTGGTGGTCTTTCCCAGGACTCCTGGGAGCTCAGTCACGTGGCCTGTGTCATCACACACGTGGCATGGCAGGGGGCCCCACCCAGAGCCACAGTAATCTTGCCTCCAGACACCTCTCAGGGGCCATAACAGGTGTCACTCAAGTCCCCAACAGGGCTAGTGCCCACCAGTGCCCTAGCACTGCCACCTAGTATTGCTGTCCCCTAACGCACAGCAGGAAGCCTTGTGGTCCCACAGATTCTGCTGAGACTGGCCCCACCCATCTTGCCTGACCCGTGGGTCTGCCCACCCATTGTGGCAGGCAGCCAAGTTAAGACAGAAAATTGTAGGCAGTCAGACAGGGTCAGGCCCTCGAAGGAAAGGACAACAGCCAGGCGCCTCACACCTGTGGGAAGGATGGAGGCCCCTGCTGTAAATCGAACCTAAAGACTGGCATCCAGGATTGATC
>NDGM011131974.1:0-16009 GCA_002564305.1 Octomys mimax | reverse complement strand
ATATTGTAGGTGCATGAATTCAGCAAAGTAATTCAATATAGTCCAGTAGTCCACAATAGTAGTGGGTTATTTGCATGACTGGCAATGTCAGAAGTTGTTGACTTGGACTTTTTATAGCTCAGCATATTAATATGGCTTTACTTTTAATATCTTGTTTTTATAATTTTCTGCGAGATGGTTAAGACCAAGATAAAGCAAGACCTATATAACAAAAAAATGTTAACTTGAGGGGATTTGGCTGATCTTGTCAGATACAAAGGGTGGTTTTTTGTTTGTTTGTTTGTTTGTTTTTATTTGAAGAGATTGAGAAAATAGTTGGTCAATCTTTGAAAAATATATATTTTCTTCAACTGAGTTTGGATGGTGTTATTCATGGTTTGAGGATGGTAGAATGCCTCCAAGCATCTGAGGTTTAGTGTTGGTTGATAAGTCGCCAACACACCAATGTCTTATGAACTATAGGAAAATCATTCATGCCCCAGGAACAGACATCGGGCAGGATGGAGGGAAGGGTGATTTAGAATAAGGAATGGAGAAAAAAAGATCAGAAAGGGCGTCAGCCTTAGAAATGGTGAACAGCTGTGCTGGACTAAGAGAGCAAGGTGACATGGGAAGGAATGACAAAGCTGGGCTAAAAGAGCAAGGCGATGTGGGAAGGAAGGACAAAGCTGGGCTAAGGGAGCAAGGCGATGTGGGAAACAAGGACAAAGCTGGGCTAAGGGAGCAAGGCGACGTGGGAAGGAAGGACAAAGCTGAGCTAAGGGAGCAAGGTGACGTGGGAAGGAATGACAAAGCTGGGCTGAGGGAGCAAGGCGATGTGGGAAGGAAGGACACAGCTGGGCTAAGGGAGCAAGGTGATGTGGAAAGGAAGGACACAGCTGTGTGATCTGTGTAGCAGTGCCCCTGACTTAGCAACATTTGGGATGGGAGAAGGTCTGTGGGTGCTGGTAGCCTAGCATCCTTGTCTCCTATGCACTGAATAATCAGGCTTCCTCAAGCAAGCTGCATTCTCCAGTCTGAGAATCCTGCTGGAGAAGGTGGCCTATCCTGTTTGGGACTGTGTGCATGAGGCCATGGGAGTCCCCTCTTCAGCAGAGGTGCCCAAGCTGGCCCTTGCTCGTCCAGGGGCAGGTGCGAGCCTGCATGCAGCTGTGCTCCTAATTGGAAGCTTGCAGGCTCCTGGGCTGTGGGAGACCAGCTGGGCTCACTGGCAGGTGGTGGTGGGATACGGTTGCTTTGGAAATGGGTGTATTTAGGGGAGTAGGAGCCTGGGAGGTATCTGTCAACAAGGAAGGGAACTAGTTAGTCTGTCATTCCAGCTTGGGAATCAGAGGACAACTCCATGAACTAAACAGGATAGGACAGAGTAATGCCTATTATTTGTTTGTTTGTTTATTTATTTATTTATGTTTGTATTTAGGACAGGGTGTACAGGGTGTACAGTGTCTCACTACACAGATCAGACTTGTGATGATGCTCCTGTTTTCAGCCTCCCAAGTGCTGGGATTACAGGTGTCCACCACCACGCCCAGTCACAGTTGCTGTCTCAGTGTGTCCCGGGGGCGAGGCCAGCCCTTTAAGCCTGAGATTGAACCCCAGGCCCTGTGTCTACCTAAGCAGGTACTTTGATCCACTGAGCTATCTGGCCAGCCCTAGTGTCCTTTGTCTTTGACCAGTTCCCTGCTTCAAGTCCCAAATGTAGCAGCTGCCTCTTCTGTGGGCAACCATAGTAATTAAAGAAACACAAAAGGGTCAGCAGGTCTCCATCTCCGTTCTGGGAAAAAATTCTAAGTCTGGACCAGTTCTGTTATATATTGTGTTATGGTGTTGTACTGGTCACATTGCTATTGCTGGGCCAAAATACCTGACACCTTCAAGTTAAAGAGGAGAGGTGTGTTCTGCTCATGATTTTCAGGGGATGGAGTCTGTGGTTAGCTGCAGTGAGGCAGAAACAGCATGGTGGAAGGGCCTGGTGGAGGACAGCGGCTCAGCTCACTGTGGCCAGGAAGTGGAAAGGGTGGGAGCAAGCACCACCGCGCCAGGCCACAGTGATGGCCATTTTGGGTCAGTCCCTGCCTCTCGACAGCACACCAGCTTGGAATGCATCAGCAGCCCAACCCACCAGTGAGCAGAGCACCCCACCAGCTAGTCAGCTCCCAGGTGCGTGAGACATGGAGGGTCATTTCAGATCTAAGACTTAACGGTTAATGTCTGTCTGTCTCTGCCTGCCTGTATGTCATCTATCTATATCTTTACCTCTAATTTAGCAATATGAAGTGGAAATGGAACAGAAACGTCTCTCTTCAGCTTTGAGCTGAATCATATTGGGTTCTTTCCCAGGACTCTCCCATGTCCTGCACATGGGAGAGTCCTGGGAAAGAAGAAATTGAAGTAGGTGGGAGGCCAAGTGTGGAGTTCAGGTTTTCCCTGTAAGCTAACAGGAAGCAGCCCCCGATGGCTGCCCTGGGTTGTAACACACTTGAGCCCTGTAATATCCTTACACATCACAATACACTTGCACATTGTGATGCACCTGCACATTAGGAGGTAAGGAGATAAATGGGGCACATTTTATGCACTCTGAAAACTTACAGCCTCTGAAAAGAAAGAAACACATAAATAATGATAGAGAGAATGTGATATATGGGAGGATCAGAGAGAAATTTCTACTATATTCCAGTCATGAATAAATACTTTCTTCCTGGCATTTACTCTTTTCCACCTAACCCCATGGTGACTGAATGACAGCATAACAGAAGTACTTTGATGACCATTAAGCACCATAACAGTTTTTTCTAGAATGTAAATAGAACTGTAAGACTGAGCTCAATTAAGAGGTTATGTAAAAGTCTATGCTTAAATTTATTTCCAGTAGTAGCAATCTACAAAATGTTCCAACAAAGGCCCCAGGAAATGTTATCATAAAGCCTTAATGGGTAGTATTGAAATGCACATTAATGACGTAGTTGAATTTTTGGTGCAGAGCTGAGTACACAGTCTGGACTTCTCGGAGGCAGATAGTTGCTGCCCTTGCATGGGAACCCAGAAAAGAGCAGTCCGTTTGGCGTGGAGTCTGGGTGTCTGCATCCAGCATGCTGGTTGTCCAGCGACAACCTGGAGGAATGAATTTCAGTTTTGATCTCGGCACATGCCTTTCATCTTTGACTTGTTCTGTGCTTAAAGACCGATTCCCAAGCAGAGGTACCTGCCTTTAATGTGGGCAGTAATAGAAGGAAGAAAACATGAAAGGACCAGCATTTATCTTTCTGCAGTCTGGGAAAAACCTTTTGACCTCACAGTCAAGTTCTGCGAATTTCCAGGGGCAGCCCCATGACTATCACTCTCAGGAGCAGAGTTCTGCCTTAATTCCATACTGCAGCTTGAGACCCAGAGGGTGAGTGAGATCTTATTGTGCTCATCACTTATGGAAACATTTTTGTAGACTCTGTCCTTCAGTTACCAGAGTGTGAAGGGCTGGGAAGATTTAAATGAAGGCAAGAAAATATTGGTTTCATATCTGAAATATAGTACAATTCTCTCTGGGACTTCTGTGTATCACTCTATCTTTTATTATGATTATTTATGTGTTTATTCCTCTCAGCAGGCTCTGGGTTCTTACAGTGCAGAGAATTCTATCCTATTTATCTTTATATTCCTTGAGATGTGTAGCACAGTACTTTTCAAACTGTTGTATTTCAGTGTTTGTTGATACAAATAATTAAATATACAAATTATTAAGTCATGTGAAACTTTTCAGTGTTGTCCAAAACCTGAATATTTGCATAAAGGAAGGTAATAAGGACTAGTTAGATGTTGCCTCATTTAAAACTCGCAGTGATTCTGTGATTCAGGAATTGCCGTTTTCCTCACTGTCATGGAAGCAGACGTCACGAATGTGCACAGGTACCAGGAGGCCAGGGTCTAAGCTCTGAGCTGTGTTGCTGTTGCTGATGTTGACTCCATCAATATGGTTTTTAAAAATGTAATAAAACATGCATTATTCGTGAGGCATGTTCCAGTTCATGGAAGCTTTATGTGTTATCTGACTGCCATCCCAAAGCAACTATGAAAGTTCAGCAGGGAAAATATCGTTTCTCCATTGGAGGTGAAGCGACTGTAACACAGCGAGGCAGTGATTTCCCCAGTGCCCCTAGGCTCGTAATGGAACGGGCTTGTACCAGAGTCAGGCTTTTATGACTATAGTTCAACTTCAGCTTACTCGTTTGTGACCTGGGAGTAATAATACCTATATCACTGTATTGTGTGAGTATCAAAGAACAAAGTCTTTCCACAAAATATACATTGGATGACTTTTGTTCTCAGCCATTACTATACTACACTACTTTTGTGTACATGATGCCAAGATTGATAGCATTTCTCAAAATAAGGATTAACTGCCCTCCATCTTTGGCTTAGGCTCTGCAGTGCTTCCATGCAGTTAAAATTTTGTTTTTCTTGGTTTTTTCCTCATGTGACTGGTGATTGTGTTCGGCCAACTTGACTGCATTAATAAGTCCCCAGGAGATTAGCAGAGCATACTACTGGGTGTGCCTGGGTGGATCATGGAGGTGTGACCTGGGTACTACTGGGTGTGGTCGCTGGCTTATCCTGCCTGGTGTGGCTCTCCTGCTCTGCTTCAGACTGCCACAAGCCAACTAGTTTTGCTTTGCCCACCTTCATCTTTTCATTTCGGTGTTCCCAGCCCGAAGCCAGAAGATCATGAACTGAAAGACTCTGGAACCGTGAGCCAAGCTAGAGCCTTTCTCAAGATTGTTGCCACTGGGTCTTGTGATGCAGTCATGAAAGCTGGCTAATGTAGACAATTCGTACTTACAGAGTGGGGTGTTGCCATGACAACATTTGATGCTGTGATTTAGAAACCTTTGGAATTGTTGTGCAGGACGAATGTGGAAACATTTGTAGGTGTGGGTTAGAGAAGTCTAAGAATACTACAAGCAGAACCTGATGGGCGTCTCTGGTTGGAACACAGAAGACCATAATCCTTTGAAGAATGGACAGTAAAGAGCAGGCTTAGCACGCTTTAGTTGGGAGAAAGCCCAGGTGGCCATATTTGTTAGACCTGAATAGAAAACTTGTGTGTATTTTATTCGTGTCCTGAGACTCTTCACAGGGCTGTGATTACAGGTGGTGGACTAGCTGGTCTTGTAGAGAAAATTACAGGGCAGCCTGATGTTCAGGTTGTGGGACTACTGGCTGCTTTTGGCCAGGCTTAATATGAGAATTGAAGGTAAATCAGATTAGAAAAATTTGAGGAACTTAAATTTTGTTCCAGAAGAAACTTAGTGTAAAGTTTGGGTCAAAGAAGGGTTAGTGTTGAAGAAATTAGTGCCACCACAACAAAGCCAAGTATTTCTCATGAGAACAGGAAAAAAGATGCCTTGAGGATATCCTCAAATCCATATAATCCCACCATCACATTTTTAAGGGTACAAAATGATGAGCCTTTCACTGAAGACACGATCTCCTGGTGCTTTTGCACTGGAAGTGCCACTCCACTGATTTATTCCCAGGACATACTTCGTGATGCTCAGCCGTAGGTGCTTGCCCTTCGTGGTCACTGTAGCCGTGGTCCACGAGGGGCTGGTTACTGCCCCACTCACTGCAGAGCTTGATGTTGTCCACGTTGTGCTATTTTCATTGGCATGAAGAATGTGAGAGTGGTGGTGTCAGAACGGTTTCCACGCAGATTACAGAGGAACCTGGAAGTACAAGCAGTGTGCTCCTGGGACGATAGTTCATGAAGCTTTGGGAACAAAGCCAAGATGAACTGGAGACCTTTACCTGTTTAGAGACTCCAGGAGCAAGGCGTGCCCACTAAGGAACGCTGCAGGCTGGGAGTGGAGCCACCCTCACAGAGAGGCCAGGTGACATGCCACTGAGGCCCCTGGAATGTGTGTTTCATCACCGTGTGCACACGGTGCCAGACAGGGAGTGATACAGCTTCAGGCTTGCCACACTGGGCTTCAGTCTTGCCTCTAACTCTTTACTGTCCCTTCATTCCTCTTTCAGAATATGAATGTTTGCACTGTACCACTGCGTCGTGGCAAATACAACTGGCTTTTTATATTTACTGAGGCTGACATTTTCCTTGAGTCTCAGAGACTTGAACTTAGTCTTTTGAAACATAATGAAACTGTTTAGACTTTGGGGAAATAATTAGTGCAATTCTGGTTGTGGATGTTTAATTATATGATGGTAGTTTAAATTATGAAGCTTTGAAAATAAAGCCAAAGTTATATTCATCTTTTTTGGAGATTAAGTATGGCTTAAGGAAATACGTTTAGTTGTCAGATTGGGAAGGGGTGAACTTTGAGCATCAACCATGATTGCCACCTTGCTAGTATTAAGAAATGCCCAGGGACTAAAATAGCAAAGCACATTTCTAGGTGGGGGTGGGGGTGGGGCTGGCGCGGCATGTGGTGCTGGGGATCAAACCCCAGTCCCTGCACTCGCCTAAGCAGGCGCTTAGTCTTCTGAGCTATCTTGCTGGCCCTGGTCATTATGCTCTGTTGGACTAGTAAAAAGTATAGTTGAGTTTTATTGAGTTGTAAATCTAAATTATTAAAAGAACATTTCCAATTCTCTCTCAATGTCTTGCCCCTATTATATTCTGAACTTGCCATTACTAATAGCAGAACACCTTCCATAAGTTATTTTTGTTGACATGGTTTGCAGATAATTTGTTTCCATTATTTTTATACTTATCCATGCAGTTACTGAATCCTTGAAATTTCATTTAAAATTTATTCTAACTTTTTCATGTTTATTTATGAAATTTCAGCAGCATTAGCTAGATCGTCACTTTCCATTTTTTGGCAAATACTGGAGTAAAACTCTTGAAGTTTTGATTGACTTAATGTGTAGCTGAATGTTTTTGAGATCCTCCACTATGTTAAGAGCTCCACAAATTGTGAATGTTGTGGTGAGAGGATGAAGATTTTGGAATGGATTGAATTCTCTGAGAACTAGTGTTGAGAGAAGATAGTGTCCTATTAATTTCGTTAGTGGCTAGTTGCCTAAAATGTCATTGGCTTTATCACTTTTAGCCCGTAACTTCCCTTGCAATAAAAAGGATGCTGCATGCATTCATTGTGGTTTTTGTTATTTATATAGTGTTTCAAGGCATTAGGGTAATTGTCACATAGTAATAATGGAAGTGAATATACCACAAATGTTACAGACAGCAGTAAGAACTCCTTTTACCTTCCTTTGAAGGAATTATGTGAAGTGTGGCACATGGTGCAGGTGAACTCTAAATGCCTCATCAATTTCAAGTGACTTCACCAATACCATGTAATTTTTTGTAACAGAGATTTCACTCAGAGCCAGTTTCAAATTTAAGTGAAATCTTGCCTTAAGTTTTAATTTCTTCAGTGTGCATGATGATTACATGTGCAAATGCCCCTTGAAATTCCAGGTAGCCACATGTGCTAATCTGTGGCCCTGGCTCCGTGCTTGCTGCAGCTGTCTTTGAGCCTGCAGAGTGCCGCCGCCCAGAGTTCATGTGTGCATGCTGACAAATGTGCATACAAGCCTGGCTGGGGGGCATGGAGGAGTGAGGGGTTTAAATTCTATTTCTTGAACTTTCTGTTATTTTCATAATATATTTATTTTTACTTGATACAGAAAAACAAACATTTCACATATTAATGGAGTGACGTGATGCTTTGATACATGTATCCGTTGTGTGGTGTTTAAATCAAGTTAGCCATCTGTCACCTCAGACATTGATCATTTCTTCCCAGTAAAATCTTTGCAATTTCTAGCAGCTCTTTGCCATGTGTGGCACACACATTGGGCACTTTACTGTTCCCACGGTCACTCCTGTGCACTGCCACATAGTGCCCACCAAGCAGCTGTGCCCACCCTGTCACCTGGCCCCAGGTAACCACTGTCCTCAGCAATTGTGACATGACTTCTTCTAGGTGCCACATGAGTAAGAATGTGCTGTGCTTGTTTATCTGTGCCCAGTTCATTTATTTAACATAACATTCTGAATTTCTGTTCTTTAATCTTAATTTCATGAAACTTCAGTTAAATAATTTTTCTCTTGAACATTTCTGCAATCTTTTAGATTATTTTGCCATACTGACTTATTAGATGTATTATTTAGACAATGTTTTAATCAGTAATTTGTTCAATTTCTGAAATACTATTGCTTTTCTAGTGATTTATAAACATGTTATGTATTTGGAATAATTTGCATAGCTACAGGTACAAGAATAGAGTAAAAAATTCAAGTAATTTTTTAAGGCCAAGGTTTAATGCATAATGCATTAGACAAATATTAGATATTCTGCATAATTTATTTGTGGTTGCTACTTTTATGTTTTATGTTTCACTGTGAAGGTTTGGTGAATGTTTCCTGATTTGTGCTGAAGGTAAAAATAAATCATAAGACCAAGGTGATATTTCATTAATACAGTATTTGTAGAATTCAGCAGTGAATCCATCAGGACCTGCACTTTCATTTGTTGGCAGGTTTTTAATTACATCTTCAATTTGATTGACTGATACCTGTTCAGTTCCTCAAAAAGCTAAAAGTAGAGATTTTGTCTGACTCAGCTATTCTGCTTCTTGGTATCTTCCTGAAAGAATTAAAAGTATCACACCCAGTGATACATGGACACCCTTGTTTTTAGCAGCACTGTTTGTAGTAGCTAAATCTTGGAAACAACCCAATTGCCCGTCATCCAAGAACTGGATAAGGACTTTTCTAATGCAATGAAGTACTACTCTGCCATAAAGAAGGATAAGCTGGAGACATCCGTGGGTAAGTGGTGCACCCTGAACCCGCACTGTTAAGGGAGGTGAATGGGCGGCACAGTAAATACCACATTGTTCCTCAGGAGTGAGGCAGTAAAGGGAAAGAAGGACCAAGGGTTGTGCTGGATATTGGGTGGCAGGAAGGCCCGCGTGGGAACGGGAGCAAGGCAGGATCAGGGAGGAGGCGGGAAAGGAAAGGGAGGCTGGAAGGAAGAGCTGGAAGCAAAGCTTTTTTTAAACAAGGGAGGAAGTGTTGCAGAAAGGGGAGAGAATTGGAAAGAAAAGAAGAATGATACCAGGTGCAGGCAGGGCTTCTTGTGATGACTTGAGTGTTAAGTGTATCTAAAGTGCACCAACAAGGTTGGTTGAAAAATAGAATGAAAGTAGTGCTACCTTGTATGTTTTTATAGACAGTGACAGCAGGCATTACTTTGCCTTGTTATTTTGATGCGTGACACTTCTTTCACATTAAGCAGAATTAGAGCGCTGTTATTACTACGTTATAAGTGCATATTGTAAACGATAGCATAGGCATTTAGCTTGGTCTCTGTGGCCAGGCATGTTACCAGGTCACTTAGTCAGTATGGCACATATTGTGAGATTAGTGAGTGTATGTTTCACCTCAGCTCATGGATAGACCCCGTTTCGTGAGTCATGATGGGAACCTGAAGTGGATCAAACGTTTTTGTAACCTCTGAAGAAATAGCTAATTTATTATGGCAGTTTCACTCTGCATAGAAAATTCAGTTTTAGTGAAAATCACTTTGAAATTGGTGACAGGAACTGAAGCCGGCACATTCGTGCACTTCAGAAGAAAATGCAGGCCGTGCTGTTTCTGTGAGCACGCCTCCTGTCCTGCAGCCAGTGAGCTCATGTAGTTACTGAGATAAGCTTGTCGAGCATCTGCCATAGAATGGGCTGTGCCGGAAGCTGCGGTGCCGCCCGCTCTTTCCCCTAGCGGCACCTGGTGTATTTAGAGGTAGGCTTTGCAAATGTTCCTTGGCCGTAATTGCCCGAACTGAGTTGGAGACTGTTCGCCACCTTTCCCAGGTGGGAGCTTTTTGCATCTCAGAGAAACCACCACCAAAATAAGGACACAGTGGCTTAGAGTGACTCGATGCTATTCATGGTACCTCGGGTTGTCTGGAGGGAGCTCTGTGCAGCACCTCATCATGGAAAAAGAGCACTTGGTTGCATAAGCGGTGTACGTTGTACCTTTGGACAATGTGGGTCAATGTTGTAGAATTTTTTCATATTTGTAACAACTTGAAAAGAGCTGCAGAGGAGCTGCATAGCCTAGAAATACCAAAAAAGTTCAGTAAAGTTCACTTGCGCACATAAAAATATGCAGATAGTGCCCGTCATTATTCGCTACCACAAACGTGTTACTAGAAAGGTAAAGTTTGCTGCAGCCTACTTTTCTGAACACTACACGGTACCTTTCAAAGTTGAGAACGAGCTGTGAGCAAACGCAGACGCACTCTCAAGCTAGCTGCGTGCAGTTCGTTGCAGCAATACGCTGCTGCACGCCCACCTCTGCCGCTATTGGTGAGTTGGGACCAAGCACCTGCCCAGCACCACGGGACCTGTGTCACCTCTTGGTGGGCAAACTGTCCCCTGGAGATATCACGTGTTACAGCGAGAGCCAACGTGATCTCATTCATGGCTCCTGACATTTTCACAGGGATGACACATGTACGAGATTATGTTGTTGGGTGCTTGCGCTTGGCATGGCCTCTAGCCACAGCAGACTGTCAGTGCAGGTACTGGGAGCAGGAGCATGTGGAGGACAACAAAACCCAAGAAGTCTACTCTCTGGGGACACTGCGCCATCTTCCTTTCCATCTTGGGACTGGGCCATAGGTGGCCCCTGTGACCTCTGGGACAACCATGAGTAGAGGTTCTGGGCTCTGTCCCCACCTCCAGGCCAGCCAACACTGAATCCAGTACCACAGACATTGGCACCAGGAGCACACCCTAGTGCCCTGCCTTGAGAGCAGTGGCTGCTGGCAAGAATGGGAAAATCATCACAAGAAGGCTTTGGGAAACAGGAAAATGCTTGCACAGGAGGTGCATATGGACTGGTCACCAGGAATGGTTCCAGGGAGATGTGTCTGTACCCTGGGTTTCCAATAAAAAAAAAAAATTCCCATGGAATACTGTGGCAGCAGGGAGATGGGCAGCCTGTGGAATCTGGGGCCCTTGGAGCAGAAGAGCAGCAGAAGCAGGAGGTGCTGCAGGGCCTGGAGAAGTTCTAGGTTCAGAAGTGCAGGTACAGAAGTGGCAGCTGCCGTAGCCATCACCCAGGAAGGGTCTTCCTGCATCCCAGCAGGAGGCAGCACAGTGAGAAGGGTGTGAGAGCAGAGATGCACCATGGTTCTGCAGGCCCCTTCTGGAACAGCCAGGCAGGGTGCAAGGAAGGAACGGGACATCAGGGAGAGGAGCCCCAAGGTCTGCAGCTGCCTCCACATGGGCACCGCCTCCACATCACTTCTCATGCAAAACGACCAAACAGTAGAATGGGGTGCTGAGATTCTGGGATGCACCAGTGTCAGGCCCAATCACCATGTGCAAGTGAGCTCCTGTCCCCCACCATGCAGCTGCCCAGCCAGGAGAAATGAAGATGGGAGTCTGCGGCAAGAGAGAACAGGCAGGGAGCTTCTGCGCTTGCTTCGTAACTGGCACCCCTACTAGTACCATCTCCACTGTCTATGCAGCCTGGCTTTCTGTGTTCTTACCTAAAGTGTGTTTCTTTTCAGTTGTGATATACATAATTTTTTGTTTTTTAAAGTCTCATTTTCATCAATACATCTTTAAAGGCTTTTAAATTGTTTTATATTTGGTCAACTTTATTTTTAAGGACCTTCATTTTTAATTTGTAATAAAAGTTTACAGCTTTTTAAAAAAGTCTGTAAACTGCAAACATCTATTAATAAAGATGTTAAATAATGAATCTTGTATGCAGTTTTGACTAGAGGAGTAGCTCGTACCATGTTTTTTAGGACTCAGTTTTCTTTAGTCTTACAAATTGCATTTATGTTTCTCTCTTGTGTTCTGTTTTTGGTGCCTCTCAAAGCTTCCTTTTGTGTTTCTCTAAGGTGGCTCTTGGGCTTGATTCAACCACACTGGTGTAGGAGTGTGTGTGTGTGAGTGTGTGTGTGTGTGTGTGAGTGTGTGTGTACATGAGTGTGAGCGTATGTTTGCTTTTCTCCACGTCTACACTTTTTAGGAGCGAGCCTTCTTGCTGTGCTGCCAGCTCCTTCCTGAGCACAGGGAAGCTGGGCTGGGTTTTGCCCATCATCAGAGCGCGTTCCCAAGCTGCGCAGCCGCCCGGCTCTGTGCCTGCCGGGTGGGGTCACCTGGAGTACATGGAGAGACCCACGCTGCTCTTCACTGTTGGGCCCTGGAAAGCCTCAAGTGAGAATACGGAACTGGGGAGCAGCACACAACCCCCTGCTTCCAGGTGCGCGCTTCCTTGTCACCCGCGTGTCACTGTCCACTGCATTGCTGACTGCACATTTCTTAGTCACCTGTGCATTTCATTGGCACTAAAAAGCCACAGGGCAAGAAGGGCTGTGCTGAGTTTCCACAGCCACGCTCGAGCCTCCTGCTCAGTCTGGCATTGTCTTTGAGAACAAAATGATGGACTTAAATATTACAGTATTTTGGGTCCCAAACATTCCTGCACATTCCTTCTCTGCCCAGCTCAGAACACCCACTTTTGTGTCCTTTGTGCCGTCTTAGAGTCACCATGCTGTGTTCCTCCTTCACTCTGCTGTGCCAGCTTCTCTTCGGCCCCAAGTTCCTAGCCTGAACTGCATTTTATTTCTGAGATTGCCTTCTCACTTCTGCAGGGGGAGTGGACTCGCACTTACCTTACTTCCTGTGCTGCAGGGCTGGCACGGGGCGCGCCTTAGCCGTGCTGCGCTTGGCGCTGAGCTCTGACCAGCGGATGCCATTGCTTGCTTCATTGTCCAGTCCTCTCACATTTGCTTCAGCAGAACTAAAATCCCACATGTTCACAAAGATATCAGGTCTATTTATTGTGGGTCAGGTCACCACTAGCTGTGGAAACTCATGTTTTTACTGACATGTGATTAAGTTTACAAAACACATTTTATTCTATCCCTAATTATATAACATCTAATATTAAAGACTTGAAACATATAACCCAAATCCTTGGGAAGAAGATGTTTAATCTAGTGGAGTGAATAAATACAAGACTTTTTAAAGAAATGGTCATACCAACAGGAATATTCTGAGGGTCATGCTACGGGACAGCCTTCTGTCCTAGTGCACTCTGTCAGCCTACCTGCGCCCCTACATTGCATGGTGAATGAGAACGGACTTACCCCACTTTGCTTTTCTGAAGCTATAACAACTCTAGATTCCAGCAGAAAACTGTAATGCTTGAGGGAAAACATTTTGGAACTCAGACTGCAGGGATGGAAGTGGCTGCAGAGAGGGGGATAAGGGGCCAGCAAGGGTGGGTGGCAGACAGAGAATGAGGGTGGCAGGAGGACCTACCACCGGAAGGTCCATCCTGGTGGTCTCAGCACACAGAGGGTGCTCACTTAGCGGTGTCCATGAGGCCTGCTGTAGCTCAGAGAAAAGGAGTTCTATGCATTGCAGAGTTTACCCTTTCAAGCCAACCTTTTGTTCTTGTTTATTATTACCTCTGCTTTATTTTATTCTTTTTTAATCATTTGGCTCTCTCATGTGGAGGAGCCAAATGACATTTAACTTTCTAAGTCTGATTGATTTCACCTAACACAAGGGCCTCCAGTCCCCCCTGTTTTCCTGCAAATGGCAAGATTCCACTCTTCCTTGTGGCTGAAGACTACTGTACCGTGGTGTATCTGTTCCCTGTTTGCTTCTTCCCTTTGTCTCTCCTTGGAATCTTGGCTGTTCCTGCAGTTTAGCTCTTGTGATTTGCACTGTTAAACACATGGGCATGTGAGGGGCCCTGTAACACGATGTTTAATTTTTTGGGTAGTATAACCAGGAATGGTAAAGCTAGACCAAGTGTTATTTCTATTTTAGATGAATTCTTATTTCTATTTTGAGGAATCTCCATATCCACTTTCTAGTGATTGTGCTAGTCTACATTTCCTCGGCAGTGTAGGAAAATGCCTTCCTCTCATCCTCACCAGGCTTCTTTGTTTCCTTTTCTCCGTATTCCTGATGATAGCCATTCTAGCTGTGGGAGATGGACTCTTGACTTAGTTTTGATTTGAGTTTCTGTAGAAGGAGGTCTTTCCACTTTCTTGTATCTTATTTAATTTCTTTTTTCATTATTCTGTAATTTTCATTTTAGAGGACTTTCACCTCTTTGGTTAGGCTGACTGATAAATATTCAATTTTTAAAGTAATTGTCAATGGAATCACTTTGCTGATTTCTTCCTCAGTGAGCTCCTGATTGGTGTACAGGAATGCTGCTGATTTCTGACTACTGATTTTGTATCCTGAAACTGCTAAATTGGTGTATCACATATAAATGCTTTCTGGTGAAAGGTTTTGAGCCTTCTACTTAAAGAATTATTTCATCTGTAAATAGGGATAATTGGACTTTTTCCTTTGCTGTTCATATCCCTTCTTTTTAAATTTATTTGCTAGATTGCTTTGGCTGAAGTTACAAGCACTATACAGAGCAGAGAACCACAGTGAGCACTTTGTTTTGCTCCTAGCTATCGGTTTCCCCAAGTCAGTAGAGTGTTGGAAGTGTGTTTGTCATACGTGGATTTTATCAGCTTGAGGTAACATGTTTCTATAGTTATGTTCATCAGGTTTGTATCATGAAATGGTATTAGGTTTTGTTGAAGGAATTTTCTACATTTATTGAGATTATAGCATGATTTTGATTCTTGATTCTGTCAATGTGGTCTATTCACTGATTTGTGTGTGTCGAGCCTCCTATCATTCACCAACTTGATCTTTTTGAATGAAATCTTTAATGTGGAGTTGGATTAGCCTATGCAAGGGTCTTATTGAACAAGTTTTATATCTCTCTTCATTGAGGATATTGGTCTATAGTTTTCATTTTTTATTGAGTCCCTGTCTTGTTTTGATACCTGGTTAATGCTGGGTTTACTACATGGAAATGTTTGAGATGCATTGGTGTTTGTGTTTTTTTCTTGACAGTATTCTTTTTAATTTTATAAAGAGATTATAAAATAGTATTAAAATGGAAAAAATACAAGTCATACAGAACTTCACTTAACCAAGTAATATGAATTTCACAGCATTTGTTATAATGTATACAAGTTTTGTCTTCCAATCAATTATTCATATTATCAGATATATGCATGCAAAATTGGAAGAAGAAAAAAAAAGAAATATATAAAAAATTAAGAGGAAAAAACAAGAAACAATTGAAAAAAGAGACAAAACAAATTAAGCATTGTTTTCTCCTTTCTATAGACCAGCAGAAATGCACAGTACAGTTGTCCAAAGTATCCTGCTTACATACATAGATAAATCTCTTTCCCGCACTCCCTTTCCTGTCCTTCTCCTCAACTCAGTAACTCTTTCCTTTAGAATAAGTTCATTTTCTTCTCCAAGTATCTATTGTACCCCTCAGATTCCATTTTCTCTTTCAGTGGCACATTGGTTTTAATCTGTCAGGTCCTGGGATTTTCCTAGTTGGCAGGGTTTTTAATTAGTGCAATTGTATCACTGTTTATTATTGCCTTATATAGGATTTTGTATCTTGGTCAGTTCTGTTAGATCAGATGTGTCCAAGAAGTTCTTCATTTCTTCCAGATGCTCCAGTTTGTAAGATATAAGTTGTCAACATAATCTTTATCAGCCCTCTGGATTTATTTATTTATTTATTTATGCTCAGTTTCTTTCTTTTTTAAAATATTTTTATTGAGAAACAAATAGCAATGAGACAGTTTCACAACTGATTACTAGTACATTTTCAATAATTAATACATTGTATTTGTTGTCTTAGTGGTTATTAATTGTACAAGATGCAGACCTGATATCCTGTCTCAAACACTATTAGAACAAACTCTCTATTCACTGAATTAAGAGAATGGAGCTGTATATCTATCCCACCTATTTTGAGTATACAGATACAAAATGGTCACTCATTTGTATCCTCCTTTTTTGGTTAGTTGTGTCAGAGAAGGGCATTCCATTGTCATTTGAATATTGTAGGTGCATGAATTCAGCAAAATATCCCAATATAGTTCAATAGTCCATAATAGTAGTGGGT
>NDGM011131969.1:0-10304 GCA_002564305.1 Octomys mimax | reverse complement strand
TTTTTTGATTTTCTTTTTGGTTGTTGTTGCTTTTTCTTTGAGACAGGGTCTCACTGTGTAGTCCAAGCTGGTCTTGAGCTTTTGGTGATCTTCCTGTCTCAGTCAACATCTCTGTGTCTGTATTTGTATTTCTGTATCTCTGTCTGTATCTCTATCTTGGTCTGTCTGTCTTTTTGTCTCTGTCTCTGTCCTGTCTCTGTCTATGCCCCTGTCTCTCTCTCCTTCCCTCCATCCCTCCTTCTCCCTCCCTCCCTCTGTCTTTCTGTCTCTCTGTCTCTGTCTTTCTCTTTGTCTCTGTCTGTCTGTCTGTCTGCCTCTGTCTTTGTCTCTGTCTATCTCTGTCTCTCACTATCTTTTTCTCTTTCTCTGCTTGTCTGTCTTTCTCTGTCTCTGTCTCTCCCTCTGATACTCTCTGTCTCTCTGTCTCTCTGTCTCTCTCTCTGTCTCTCTCTCTGTCTCTCTCTCTCTCTCTCTCTCCTCTCCTTTTTTTAGATAATGGAGAATACAGCTGTTTCTGACAAACTACAAACCTAAAATGCCTAAGTGGTGAACTCTGGAATGGAGAGCAGAAGGGATTTCAGGAAGGGAGCACCATCTCACCTGTACTTTCTTTACTCCTCATCAGCAACAGCAAATCAGTTACCTTAGGCAGTAGATGAGGAACTAGAAGAACTATTTCTCTAAATTCCATCTTCCACACAATTTCTCTGTGTGACTTCCTTCTTGGAGGAATAAGAAGCAGTCACTGGAAAGCCTACAAATGTTGAACAGATTATTCACAGCTACTTCTCTGTTTGTAATCTACATCACAGTACTCACTCTTTGGTTAAAACTGGCTGAGTTCTACAAATTATATTTTCACATGGATATAAGAGGGCTGTTTGGCACAGTTCCCCAGTACATAGTAATCTGTAAAATGCTATTGCCTTCATATAGAGTACATGTATAATCATTTTCTGAAGCAATTAATCCAGATGATAAGAAAGGATAGAGTCAGAATCCTGCAGTTTATTGCTACCTCGTATATCTCTTTGCACCAGGCATTTTCTCCCAATATTTAGGTACTACAAAGATAACTTTCAGCTTTACTACAAGTTCTTCAGGTGAGGCCTCACAGTAAATGTAGCGGAGAGCCATCAAGATGACTCAGGGGATTGTGCACCTACTTAGGCAAGACCAGGAAATGGGGTTGATCCCTGGTACTGCATGCCACGCCGGCCCTGCCTCCAGGCACGCTGAGTAGGCCATGGGAGTTGGGCATGGTGGTGCACACCTGTAGTCCCAGTGCTGGGGAGGCTGAAAATAGAAGGATCACTGGGAGTGTCGGCTGCATACTGAGATCCTGTACAAAATACATTTTTTTAAAAAAGTAAATGAAATGGTAGAAAACTGGATCAAGTTTCTAATGCAATAATAGTGAATTTATGGGCTGGGTTTTTCATTAAGGCCTTTCACTTAGTAACTCTTAAAAGCATCAAAAATAAGTGTTAGGAGAAAAAAAATAAAACTATAAATCAGGAAAAATATTTGAAATAGTAAACCTATGATATAAGCTCAGTAGACATAAATGCAGGCAAATATTTATTTAAGTCCTCCATGGTGTTACAAATTGTGGACAGCATTTCAGGGGGTTTCAAACAATTCTGAAGAGAGCTCACATTTATTAATAATTTTTTACTCTGAAAACTAATAAGTAAACCAGAACAAAACTCTAAAGAAAAAATAAGAATGACCATCTCACTTCCCTCTCTTGGTTTTTAATAGATATCTCTGAGACCTTTTGTTAGATTACAACTGTGACCTCAAACTAGGAAGGCTAACTAACTAAAGCCAAACATTTTTTTCCTTTATCTTGCTTTTAACAATATTTCTTATTTTAATATGAAACGTGTCAATGGTTAAAAAAATCCAAAAGCAGAAAATGAAGCACAAGTTTCTGGTTTCGCGAAGGCAGCTTAAAGTTTCCATGTGTCCTCCCTCTTTAATAAATCACCATAAAGGAGACAGACACATAGAAATGAAAAGGGGGCTTGGACAGAGTTGGAGGTAATTAAAACACTGAGCAAGAAAACTGAGTCGGAAGGGAAATCCCCCAGTACCACAAAACCATCCAGGAGTCATCACCCTCTCCTTGTCCTGAGCCATGATATGGCTGTCCCTGAGCACTCTATTGTGTTTCTTTTGGAGCTAATTATTGTAATTATATACACAAATTTTTACCTTCTTCTGTAATAACACAAATTGTACACCTTTACGTGCAATTCTGTGCTTGGATAATTTTAAAAGTTATCTTTCCATATTAGTTGGAGTAGTTTTGCCAGTTTTGCTTAATTTTTTTCCACTTAGCACTTTTTGATAGATATGTAGGTTGCTTACAATAATTTGGTGCTACAAGTACTGCTTCAAGAAGTGAAGGTGAATATCTGACAGTATGCATTTGCATAATGATAAAATAAACTCCTGTAAGAGAAATTCCCATTTTAACTGATATAATTTTGATATAAAATTTAATGCATCATTTTAAAGTGCATAGAAGTTGCTTCAATTAATACTTTACTCGACAGTGAAAGACTCTCTTCAAAATTTCAATTGAGCATATGTCATACTTTATGACCTCTCCTAATCTGTTAAGAATAATATCAAAGCTTAATTTGTGTCTTTCTTATTATAATTGAAGTTAGCTCTTTAAAATATATTTGGATTCTTTTGAAGAACTCTGTTAAATGTTTTGTTCATTTTTTACTGAAGTCTATTAAAATTGATTTGTAGAAACTGTATGTTAAACCAATTAATCACTTGTGATATGAACTTCAGATGTTTTTATGAGATTGTTTTAAGTTTGGAACTTTTTTGTGAAATATAACACAAATATGAGACTTAAAAATATAAATATACTAAGTAATCAAGTGAAAACATGCATAACCATCATTTGATCAAGAGAGAGACATCAAATGTCCCCCATGTCCTCCTTGCAATCAGAACTCCTTCCCACAAAGCTAATCATTGCTTTGACTTTTCTTTATTCTTTTTTCACTGGCATACATCCTTAAACACTAGAATTATGCTTTTGAAGAAGATACAGATGGAATCATTTAGTCTTTTCTCTGGAGTCTAGAATCTTTTATTCAGTACTGGGATTTTATTCAGTATTGAGTCAACCCTGCTTTTGAGTGTAACCAAAATTTCCTCATTTGGGGCACTCTGCTGTTGATATTTTGTTATACAAGATATCATCATTTTATCATTTATTTTTTGTTTTATTGTTGATGGGCATTGTAACATATTTTGTCTTTTGCCTTTTGCAAAATCATTGTTTTGATTGTCTTGAGATTGCATTAAATTTTTAGTAATTTTCTTTTTATTAACTATAACAAGTGCATCTTATTGATCTTTATTTTGTTTTATTTTAACATTAAGATCTAACATTTTGCATCAAATTTATATTATATATAGTATATATATATATATGAAACTTGTCCACAAAAATTTTCTACTAAACTTTTCTATTTATTAAATAACCATGCCTTCCTTAACCAAAATGGTAATATTTTTATAATATTTTTTATTGTTATTGGTATATGCACATTTATGGGTTTATACTACATTTTTTGTGATTCAATGATCTCACCATTAAATTGTTTTGACCATATAATAGAATTTCTCTCTCTCTTTCTCTCCCCCCCCTCTCTCTCTCACACACACACACACACACGTATCATAGTTCCCCTTTCTTTATTGTTTTACTCAATATTCAAGGATATGTTTGCTTGCTTATTTTTCTGTATAAAATATAGAATTTATATAGTCTCAAATAGAATATTATAGTATTTGTTTATTTTTATCAACTTCAATTTATAGATATCTTAGGAATGGTTAATATTTTTATGATAAAATAGCAATTTTTCATTTTTAATCTCCTGGGGTATAAAATTTGTTTGACAAACTATGCATACTTTTGTCACATTTATCATATTTGTTTTTCTACATAATGTCTTTTATTGTTTGATGCACTGATTATTTGAATGTATAAAGGCTACTTTTCTTTTTCAATGTGTTTGGTATAAGTTACACAGGTCGGATTTATAGTGATCCTTCTGTTTTCAACCTTATCATTTCCGGGATTACAGGCACGTGCCACCACCTTTATTCTCAGTGGTTGGCTCAGTGTATCAGGGGGTGGCGCCAGCGTGACATGTGGTGCTGGGGATTGAACCCTGGTCCCTGCACTTGCCAAAGCAGGTGCTTAGTCCACTGATCTATCTTGGCAGCCCAGCACAAAGGCTATTGACTTATTTCCATTCTTGTAAGGGGCCGAATACTATTTGAATTTTATAGTGTATATGATATTTTGAATTAGATTCTAATTTTTATATAAATACTTGCACATAATTATTTCATTTCTTTTTTTTCCTATATTTCTATCTTATTTTTTTCATTGAGATTTCTAGAGCTATATTACCTGATAGCAGTGATAGCAACATTATTTTGTTCCTGATATTAGTGACAATAGTTTTCAGTGTTTCCCAAATAAATTAGGGCTTTGATTATTTATGTTTAAGAGCATTGTTCTACCCTTACTTTTTGTGTTTTTCTTTTGAAAACAAGAATGGATCAAATTTTTATATACCAATAGCTATATAGCAATTTCCTTTCGACCTATTTATATGGTAAATTATATTAATGAATTTGCTTTTATTGACATTCTATTGAATTTTTACATCCCATGTAGTAATTCTGTGTTACTTTCCAAATACATTATTACATTTTGTCAGGATTTTAAGAAAAGCAATTCTTGTGATGCAATTGATTTGCAGCTTTATATTTTTATATTAACTTTAAGCATTTTGGTAACTGTGTTATAATATTTCCGAAGAAACAATTTTCAAGGTTTTTTTAAAAAAAATATGTTTTGAGCATTAGACAAATTTAAGGTAATTAAAGACATTTTAATTACCTGTCATTTAAAAATTAATCAAAATTCCTTGGAAGTCATCTTTGCTTTACTGTTTTGAGGAAGGCGGTTGTTTGAAATATCCTCCCTACTTCCCACTTTCTCAACCCTGTGTAGCCCTGCCCATGCATTGCTTAGATTCCCTATGTGTACAGGAAATTTTCTCAGCAATGACTGCTGAGAATTAGTTAACAATGCAGAAATTATATTTTTAGAAACATTGTTGACAGCTCTTTTGGTATTTTACATTTCCTTGATTGAGCTTTTGTGGAGTTAAAGATACAAAAAAAAAGTAAATTCAAAACATGTGGCACATTAGTTCTAAAACAAGCATAGGACAGTGCTTGACTGTAAATGTGCTGCTCACTCCAATAATGGAAATTGGCAGGAAGACTTGAGTGACAGGAAAAGACAGGGAAGGTTTTCAAAGAGTGCAAGAAAACATTTAAGATCCTTCGCACAAAAATAGTTGCAGCCGTGAGAAAGTTGCTTGGCAGAAAGTAATCTCCTCACCATTTACTGCTCTGAAACTGAGACTTTCATCCTTGAGGATCACAGATTTTTAGATCTTCTTTTTTTTTTTTTTTTTTTTTTTTTTGCAAAGTTTCTCATCTTCATAAATATAACAGACTGACATTTCGTAGCCAAGGCCACCTCTTATCATCTTAGGTTATGGGCTCGTACTAGTAGTGTTGATCTTTTGTGTACTCAAAATGTTTTGTGCTCTACAAGACTGTAGCTGAAAGCAAATTAGACAAAAGAGAATGAAAATGATGAGGAAGCAGAGGGAAAATATAATTTAAAGTGACCTACTGTACAGTAGGATAAATCTTTGCATGTGTTATGCAGTTTAAATTTTACCACTTCAATTGCACAAAAAGCTAAAAACTTCAGTGACATTATGGCTTTCTTAAAGATATCTCATTACTGTATAACTGAGCTGTGACTTGAACCTACTTTATTTCTGCTATACTACTTTGTAATTTGAATGAGAACAGGAAGAGTTGTGGGGGGGGGGGAAGTGCTCTCTTTAGACTAACACAGCAATGACCCTAAAGAAAGAGCTTAAGAAATTTCATAGACAAGTAAAGCTAAGTTCACCAAACTTTCTATTTTAGCCAATTATCTTAGTTTCTATTTTATGAAAATTTATCACGTTGAGAAGAAAAATACCATTCTTATTAGTTTCTATTTTAAAGTTGTCAGGGACATTTTAAAGGAGAAAAATTATGACTTTGTTTTTCAGCAATTTTCTGGGTAGAGCAATAATATTCTAGCTTGGCAGTTACTTCCTGAGTGTGAAGGCTGCTATTTTGGTCTAATTTAAACATTGGCCAACCATCCACAAGAAATTGGCAGACATTTCTCATAAGCTTTTGCTGTGAACAGGTAGGCTTCACAGCAGAGTATAAAAGGTACCTATCCAGATGGCTTCAGGAACTAATTTTCAGTGAGGAAACAACTCATGATAGCACAACACTAACCAAAACCCACTTTTTGCTGTACTAAAACAGGTATTTTACATTTTCTCATTAATTTATACATACCCCTCAATAATTGCTTTAAGTCTTGAATGTATTTCATTAATCTGTGTTTCTAAGCATACTTTTATTGACAAAACTATCTCTTTGTAATGATCTTAGAATAACATTTCCATAGTTACAAATGTGTTTAAAAATCTGGAAAATATGAAACTTGGTGTTTCACATACACATATTAAAGTCCTTGAAAATCTTAAAGTCACCTAACTTTGTTTGAACAAGCAGTTTCAAAATAATATTTGATGAAGAATTTATTTTTTGGCTGGCCAAATAGTTTAGCAGATTAAAGCATCTGCAAGCGGGTGCAGGGGCCGGGGGTTGGATCCTCAGGCCTGCCATGCCGGCCCCGCCCCTAGGGGGTGCTGAGAGGCAACTGAGACTGGGCATGGTGGCAAGCACCTGTAATCCCAGCTCTTGGGAGGCTGTAAACAGGCGGATCACTACGAGTCCGATCTAGTAGTGATACTGAACACCCTGTAGACCCTTCCCTAAAATACTCCCCCAAAAATAATAATAATAAATTTTTTTTCAAAGAATATCATCAATTTCTCAATCTACTGCATATTTTTGTATAAGTATTTTCTCTAAATTGCTGATTGCCCAATGGTAGCGCATGAACCAAGTATACTCAGAGACTCAAACCTTGGAGCTAAGGATATTTTGCACATTTCTAAAACATTATTAAAAAGCAAGAAATATACAAATGTAAATCTCAAGCATTTTGAATTTTTAAAGTGATCCTTACACCTCATAAAGGCTACATTTTTTTATCCTTTGCAGAAAACTTTGGCCTATTTCTGTTAATCTAAGTAAAATGTATTAACATAATTTAAATAAATATATAACACTGATGAAAAGTTACACAGAAGTAAGGTAATAGTTTATGTTTTAATTTAAATATTAATCCTCTAGGAGTAAAAATGTTTAAAATTCTCTTCTAGTTGTTTCGAAATATACATTATCAGTAATCATTGCCACCTTGTTATGCAATAGAACAATAAATTTAGTCCTTGTAAATAAACTATTGACCAAACGCCTCTCTCCCTTTCCCTGAGAATTCTTCCCATCTTTGACATTGTGCTCTCTATTTCTATAAGCTCATTTTTTTAGATCCCTCATATAAGTGAGAACATACAGCTATTTCAATGTGTGTGGCTTATTCCACTTTATAAAATGTTCCCTAGATTCACTTATGTTGTCAAGAGTGACAGAATTTTCTTTGTGTTCTTGAAGGCTTCCTAGCACATTTTCCATCCATTTATCTCTCAGTGGTCACTTAGACTGTTTCCACATCTTCAGTATTTGAATACTGCAGTGAGAATGCCGGTATCTCTTCAACCTGCTGATTTTAATCATGTTTAATAATTCGACTATTTTGATTATCTCACTCTGTACATATGTAGTTAAACATCACATTGTACAATATATAATCATTTGTCACTTAAATATATAGTATTTCTAAAAAAGTATTTTTCTTTTAAATAATTCAAACTTTATTGAAAGGAAAAGCATGAGAAGGAAAACACTAGATGGTTTAGGAAGATATTAAAAGCTAAAGACTTCACATTTAATGTCCACATTCAGAAACAACATTTTACTGAAAAAAAATAAAGATAAAATTTACTCAAAATAACTTTAGGAGAGTGGTACACATGTCAGTGCTCAGGAAGTTGTGGCAGAAGGATACAAAGTTAGAGATCAGTCTGGGCTACAGACCGAATTCAAGGCTCAACTAAGATACATAATGAGACCTGATCTCAGATTAATCATTCAGTAAATAAAATAAATAAAACAATAAAAACCCTTTGTGTTCTATACCAATTGAATAATTCTATCCTCATGAGATTACTTTCTATAACCAATGACTTGTAAAATAAATATCTTCTGCTCACTGCTTAGCTTAAGGCAGAAAGGTTAAAATTAATTGATAATTTAAGTAACCCTGATTCTCAAGATGAGCTGCAATTCAGGCCTACATTAACTTGGACATCTAGAGAAGTAGTTAGATTTGGGAACCTTTACAAGATATGGGGCCCTTTGTTAAAGCCTCCGTTTTGAGATGCAAAATTTTTAACTACAATGAAGGTCCTGTATGTGTGATTTGATAGGTCACCTAGGGACTTCTTTCTGCTGTTTGCTGTTCTCTACTTTTTCTCTACTCTGTCATATACAACCCCAACATCTTTCGGCTGAGACTGACAAGGTAATGTGCCCATGTCTTCCCACGTTTTATGGCTGTGTGAGTTAACCGCAGTCCATGGGTAGTTATCATTTTGGATCAATCAGGGGAAACAACTGCCCTCTGCAGGCATATCTGGCCTGCTGAAGGTTTATCTCAGCTGTGCATCATAGAGAAATAGTCCCCAACCTTTTTATACCAGGAGCAATTTATTAGAAAACTAGTTAGCACTGACTGGGCTGGGGGGATAATTTTAAGTCAATTACATTTAGTATGCACTTTATTTCTATTACTTTTACATTGTAATATACAATTAAATATTGATTCAACTCACCAAATTGCTAAACCAGGAAACCTAATCTTGTTTTCATGCAAATAAATGATCTGATCTGGGCATGTTTTAAGATAGTGACACACAAAGTGTGTTGATTATAATCTCACTTTGGGTGCTGTTACTGCAGAAAATCCTGCTATACAAGGATAGGATTTTTGAAAATGCAAACTGACTTTTCAGTGCTTTTATGACAGTATCATAATATTCTATCAACTTTATTTTTTGTCATGTTTTCTGTACATAATGATTATCATGGAGAGTTGGTATGTGTACGTCATCTACTGTCATGCTTTTCTCCCTTCTTTCTCCTCCCCATCTCTTCTTTTCCTTCCTACTTGAGCACTTTCTTCCTACTTGCAAAAATCTATTATCTATTTTGGTCTTTACTTGTGCTTCTGCTTTCTCACACAAGACAAATAATGTGATATTTAAACATCTATGTCTATCCCTTTGAAATATGGGTTCAATGTGTGTAGACTTTCCTAAAAATATCTCAGGTTTATTCTTCTTTATAGAAGAATAGTATCAGTATGGAGATTCCTAAAAACAAACAAACAAGCAAACAAAACCCTGAAACTAAAGGTTCCATTTGACCCAGGTAATCTCCTTTTTGGTATGTTCCCAAAAGAGTTAAACATATCACAGCACAGTGACATATACATATCTATGTTTATAGCAGCACAATTTATAATAGATAAATCTTGCAAACAGTCAAGATGCCCATCCACAGATGGGTGGATAAAGAAAATGTATTTTTATGCACAACAGAGCACTACTCTTGTTTGACTTTAATTTAGAAGGTATGGAAAATTGAAACTGCCTCAAACATACTTGAAAAGCCACACTTGTTTTTTTCTTTTCTTTTTTTTTTTTAATCTCCAGCAGTTGAACCTTTTGTAAGATAGATAAATTTGAAGTAACTGGCTTGTTCACAGGTAGGTAATGCGTCCATTCCTTCCCTGTTGATGGGCCTTCACTGTTTAGAAAGTATTACTGATTTCTCATGGTCTATTGAAAGGAGCAATTAATGCTTGATTTTTTCTCTCCTTTTTAGTTTTTTATAACTTTTTGACCAATCTTAATGGTTTATATCTGACAATTTGAACAGCTAATTTGAAGACAGCAATGTGCAAAATAATAACCATGTTGAATTTCTAGCATTTGGTTTAGTGAAGTTCTGTATTGTTTGTGAAATTTTTCACCACTTTTTGTATTCTCTTTAAAAATTAAAAATAAGGAGCCAGGGAGATGGCTCAGGGGAATAAGTGCTTCCCTGGCAAGTGCAAGGGCCTGAGTTCG
>NDGM011131928.1:0-10109 GCA_002564305.1 Octomys mimax | reverse complement strand
ACTCAGGACCCTGTGCTTGCCAGGCAGGCACTTATTCTACTGAGCTATCTCCCTGGCCCTTACATCAGTTATTTTGAAAATAGCAGTTAATGTTTAGAATTTTCACATTTCTACTGCTCCTAAGATACCCAATTTAAGGTATTTTGTTTTAGCAGCCTGAGAGCACTAGGACAATGAGATCTTATAACTAAGTATTTTTAAAAAGTTACTTTTAAAGTTCTAATGTTTTTGGGTGGAGGTTGTATAGAAATTATAGTTTAGCAATAAACCTTGCCAGTAACTTTTTATACACACTTTAAAAATATACTATAGGGGACTTTTCATTCATGTGCATGTCCAACACCCCTTTCCAATGGTCTTCTGTGGAGCAGGTCTTCCTTCTTTGTGTTGGACAACTCTTCCGCCACGCCACAGGGAGAACAGGCCCCAGACACAGGGGCTTCTGCTCTGTTCATTTTCTTCATCCATCAGAACCTTCACACACATGGATTGCTCAGTAATTCCCACTGACATCATGAAGTCTAGACCTAAGAGGCAGGTGTCTAGATGTCCCCCTGGAACTTCATGCAGTCATAGGTGGGGGGTCTAGAGTGTGTCATGCTGGGATTAGGCTGTGATGCTGGGATTGAGAGTGTGTGATTACTAAATCAGTCCACTGATTGGTAGATCTGAGATAATTCTGGGTGTGGCCTACCCTGGGTGTGAGTGCTAGCAGCCCTAAGGGTGTGTAGCCTGGGTGGAATATGAGTGACATGAAGGGGGCCGCTGCCATCATTTGCTGCTTTGCTACTTCGCTGCTTGCTGCCTTCTGCTTTGCTGCCCTCTGCCTGCCATGAACTGTTTCTGGTCTGTGTTGCTCCTCTACCAGGCCACCCTGCCTTGTAGCCAAGCAACTACAGATTAAAATCTCTACACCTTGTGTGCTACAATGAACTTTTCCTCCTTTAACTTTTTTTTTTTTTTTTTTGTTTTTGTTTTGGTGGAACCGGGGATAGAACTCAGGCCCTTGCGCTTGCCAGGGAAGCGCTTAGTCCACTGAGCCATCTCCCCAGCCCTAACTTTGGATGTTAGATATTTTGTCTCAACATGAGAAAAGTAACTAAGACAGCCAACTTAAACATTTTGAGGGCTCAAAGCAAAACAGCTGCTAGAGGCTCAGCCTCTTTGGTGAGAATCTGGGCTCTTCAGACTTCTTGGAATGCCACAGAGGAAGGCTGAGGTGTAGGAATGAAGACCGTTAGCTAGTGGTTAATGTCCATCTCTGTTTCCTCATGCTTCCTTTCTTCTCACATTGTGAAGGGCAGGCAAGACTTGTGGATATTCCCCTGTGTACCTCTAAATCCACACACCTGCACTGTGCAGCTGGCTTCTTTTGGCCACCACCAGGGGGGAAAGTGGCCATACCTGTAGTCCCATTTGGGAGGACAGGGCCAGAGAAGAGGTCTGCACAAGCCTTAGGACTAGGCTTGAGGCACTTTGTACAGAAAAGGAGAGGTTTAGGGTACACTGAATGTGGTCTAAACTGAAAGATTTGGGCCCTTTGAAAGTGCAAGTGGGTCTTGGTTGAGGCTAAGAGTGGTGCTAGATTTAAACATCACATTGCCCAAGTTTAATCCTCCAGTTAAACTTTCAAGGGATTCTCTAGTTCTAGTTCTCTAGTTCCACCGATAATGCTGGATATATATCATTATTTCTGCAAACTACACAGAAAGGATAATTTAACCTGGTAGCCACATTGGAGAGTGACCATCACAGCCAATGAAAACTGTATTTCAAGCCACAAAGTCAGAGTAGAATGGAAACAAACTCTTTACCTTTAAAGCTTCTGAGTTTCCCAGGGACTTAACGAACTTGAATCCTGTACTCTGGAAAAGAACAGAAAATAAATGCCACTTTTGGGGTCTAAAAATAAAACCAGCCCAATCAGTCTTCAAGGTAGTGGAAGTCCTCTGTAACCCTGTGGTTTTCAGCCTTGGCTGAGCCTGGTTAAGCATAATCTTAGCCTAAGTTCTCTTCTTGGACTCTACTTTTACAAATTGGGATAAAACATGCATAACACAAAATTTGCCAGTCTCACCATTTTTATTTGTTCACTTCAGTGGACAGTGCGTACATTCACACTGTTGTAGATCCCTCACTGCCTATAACCTCCAGAACTTTTTTATATTCTAAAGTGTAACAGTAAACCCCATTACATCCTATCCTCAGCCTTGTTTTTAAGTCTAAAACTACTCACGTCCTTGTGGCAATAGTGAAGGGTGATTGTACATGATGATGTATGCACATGGGTATGTGTGTGTGTGTGTGTGTGTGTGTGTGTGTGTGTGTGTGTTGATAGTGCCGTAAGGTAGGGGGTCAGTAACCAGGTTTTTTCTTCCTGTGTGAGGACGTCACCTGGTGGGTCAGGCTGTGCCATTCTTCCGCATCCCTTGTTGACTGCGGGATGTGAGGCCAGTCGTTTCTAGTCTTCCTGCCTTGACTTTCTCATCAACGAAGCAGGTCTGATCCTGGAACTATCCTGTGCAAGTCTGTTGAGCATGAAGTGAGCCAATAAACCTGAACTACCAAGGCTATCTCATCCCCCACAGGGATCACCAGAGTGACTTGTGATACGTGGCCTAAAATCTCAGGGCTGATCCATTTGTTGTAGGAGACACAGTGCCTGACAGCCCCGCAGCTCACGCCCTGTGATATCCTGTATCCACCCTGAAATAGGATATGCACCTAGATTTTTGTATTCATACTGCAAGGTTAGGCTGATAGCAGCCAGGAACGTGGTCAAGTGTGTCCCAGTGTGTGTGGAAGTGACCGCAGCTGATGCAGCCTCAGACACAGGCTCTTGAGCCGAGAGGTATCCTGGATGCCCCTCAGATGCCAGGACACACACTGCAGGCTGCAGTGCCATCACCATCTCCTCTCTTCATTACGTGAGCTGGAGCCACGTGACTCTGTTTCTCCATCCTCTGTATATTGTTGCTTCTTCTACTGTGTAACTAAAATCATACGCACACTAAGTTGATGACTGTTATCTAACATCAGAGTTTTGATATTTTAATACTACCTCCAACATGTACTGCTTATGGAATCTTGGGGAAGTCTTTAGTTCCTTGGTTTCTTGATCTATAGAGCAGGCTTAATAGTAGTTCTTTCATCATATGATTGTTTTGAGGAAAATTATGTCCATGAGAATATCAAAACCTTAGCAGGTATATATCACTTTTATTGCCTAAGGGAGGTGGCAGATGAGTTCAGCAAAAGTCAGTTTCTAAGGAAATGTCTTCTTGATAAAGAATAATGTATTGGTTCTATGAACCAAGTCAAATAGTACTCTAGAAAAAAATCTAAAACTAAAAAGAAGTGATGACTAATCATTTTTCATGATGTTCCGGGGGCTAGGCCCATTCAAATCTTCATATGTTCCCCCAAGTAAGAAGTCTAATGAGCCCTGTTTTGCAGATGAGGAAGCTGAGGTAGCAGGAAGTTAATGGTCTTGTCCAAAGTCACAGAAATAATGAACAATAGGACAAACTAGTTGGCCATATTCTCATTCACCACATAATGCTGTCTCAGGACACAGTGTTGACTCAAGAGAAGTTATGATGCAGAATGAGAACCAAATACTCATCACATCCTTGTATGATGTTGTGCCACAATACATGCCCTGAAAGGCAGATACTGTTTCTCCTATATATAGGAAATCTATTTATAAAAGGATACTTGCAGTCTGCAATTAAGTTTATTACTTGACTGTATAGTGTAAATTTAACTATAGTATTTGTTCAAAACCAAATATATAAATGGCATTAGCTTTGGTTATTTGTCTTGAAATCTGGTGATCATAAAAGAGCTGTGTAAGAAACTCTAGCTGGTTTCTGTTCACTAGTTCAGGCTCAAAGATCTACGAAACACATACATACATGTATATACACATACATGTACACACATAGGTGCACACACATATATACATATATACATACATACATTTCTGGATGCATCTTCATATTTCAAATGAGTAAAACTGGTTAGTTTTGTAGTCTACTATTAAAACTTGGCACACAACCAAATTATAACTTTAGGAGGAAAACCATACCTGATTGTTGCTTTCTAAATTTTTGACATGTTTTCACTGTGGAGAGAAGTTTTGTGAAGAACCCTTGGTGGGGTCTCTTCTGAGAGCTCCACACTACACAGTCTGGGTCATGTGTTTTTCTAAATTGTTGTTTCTCACCAGTGTCAATAAACTGCTGTGAGTGGTTTAGTATGTTTGGTTGGCTGTACCTATGTATAAAATAAACAACACAGCTAGTATTCTTTTTACAGTTGATGATGGTGGGTGCTGTGTAACTATGCTGTATAACTCTTAATGAGGGAATAATGAAATTTACCTTGCAGAAGTATCAAAAACAAACATGTTTTTTGACTGCCCAGGTCCGTGAGTAACTTCCCAATTGCTGTGTAAGAATTTTACAGGCAGGATGTCTTAAATTCCAGCCCATATGCCAAACAAGCATTTTAAGATCTGCACTTGTCTTATCTGGAGTGACATCCGGCTGGTTAACTGCTTCTCTCACTTAGGACTGTGTCAGCTGGATCCCGACATTAATCAGGAGTGTTCAGGGTCTGAAGAAAATTCAAACTGTTGAATTAAGACAAGATGTTTGTACTGAGAGCTAGCACAAATGGGGTCCGACATGTAGTAACTCATAAAAACTGCTATGCATTGAGGTATTTACATAAATTTCATAGGCATCCTAGCTTTATTTTTAGATTGTATAGTAAAGCCTTAAGAACAACAGGCACCTTGCCGGGAAAGCTTGTCACAGGAAATATCAGGTGGGTTGGGAAGCAGATTTAATTTTCAATTATGAAATCTATCAGTGCAAGGATAAAGTTTTAACTTTTTTTTTTTTAAAGAATGGTAGTTGATAGTACTAATATACAGTAAAGTTGTATTATCATAAATTGCTTTTTATTTAAAAAAATAGCAAAAGTTAATCATGTAATTGTATAAAAACTGGTGTAATTTTTAAGACTGACCACCCCCTCAGAAAAAGACCCCCCCAAAAAAAACCAACCAAAAAACAAAAAGAGGGAGGAATAAGTAGCTTTAGTAGCCAAGTTCATGGCATCCTTCCAAACTGGATAAATTAGGACAAATGCTCTGCACTGAACGGAGGACTTTTTGGAAGAAAAAACAATAAAGTAATCAACCTAGATTCCTTTTGCTCGGCATAAACATCAAAGCTCTTTTAGCAGTTCATAGAAAGGAATCTGCTTCCATACATTTGGGCAGAATTTTGGCACCTGGTTGAAAAGATTGAGCAACAGAAAGCCTGGCTTGACTCTCATTAAAATTAAATATTACAAGCATATTCTTGCAATTAGAAAGCCTTTTGATTGGGACATCCCCTTAGTACATGCATGGCTTGGAGAACTTCTTTTGTTTGTTTAATTCAAAACTTGCTATTGTCATCTCTCTTTCCAGCATGCCCTCTCTCTCACACAATATTCTTTGAAGAACATTTACCTTTCTGAGAAACATCTCACAAAAGGACAAAAAATGGGTGGTTTGCTAAATGCCTGTTGGAAAATAGAAAGCCAGAGAATTTTGCTCTAAGTCCCGGAGTCCTTTTGCATTAAGGTTGATGAGATGTGAGGCTAAGACACATGTTGATAAGTGCTTATTTGCTTAAGCTCATTAATGGCGTGAAGGCGACTTCCCAAAGCAGCCCTGTTGAACCCTGCTGCAGTTTCCAATGACGCCTGCTCTTTCCAGCCACACCCAAGGAATTTGAGATGAGCCACCCCTTCATCAGTGGCTTAGCTGGAATTAAAATTAATAACTCTTTGGCCTACAGCCTTCACCAGGACTGCTCAAAGTGTGTCAGCACTGAGTGAATGTTTTTGATTCTCGGTTGGGGAAAACTCAAGATCTGGGCTCCGGCCTCGAGCAACGCTTCCCTCTGCCGGGAATCTGCGCCTGAGGCTTTCCCAGCTGTGACAAAGGCCCCAGCAATCCATAGCCTCAGCCTCCAACCTCTGCCTCCCAAAAGCCCCAGTGTGTCACTCAGGGTTCATTTCTGTCTAATCAGGTCAGGATTTTTTTTCCTCCAAGCTTTTATTTTTAAAGTTTCCAAATGTACATAAAAGTAAAAGCCGTCGTATTAAAAAAGTCCATGTGCCACACATCTAGATTTATCTGACGTTTTCCCTTGTTTACTCCTCCCTACTTATTTTCACTGAATCCTTTGCACTTCCACGTGCCCTCTGTGCACCTTCTCCTGAATCTCTAGGCCTCAGGACACCACTGCAGCACCGTTAGCCTGCACACCCGAGTTTATCTCCATGTCACCCTGTCACAGCAAGTCCAGACTCAATTTCAAATGCCTTCTATTTTGCTTACTTTTGTGGTGGAGGATTCAAACAAGGCTTATGCGTTCAGGGCAAGGCTGTCCCACTGCATGTGCGCCTGATGACTTTTGCATTCCTCCTGCTTAGGCGAGGTCCCCTCTAGCTTGCTGGGGCTGTCACGACAATGTGTG
This sequence comes from Octomys mimax, assembly GCA_002564305.1. Taxonomy (NCBI): domain Eukaryota; kingdom Metazoa; phylum Chordata; class Mammalia; order Rodentia; family Octodontidae; genus Octomys; species Octomys mimax. The sequence continues at coordinate 3,567 of NDGM011131928.1, read as the reverse complement.
ACCTGAAGAGTCCAGGCTAAGTTTCTCGTGCACTCTTACACACTCTGGAATTACTGATGGAGTTTTCATTGTTATATTCAGGTTAAAAGGGCTGGGGAGATAGCTCAGTGGCATAAGGACCTGCCTGGCAAGCACAAGGTCCTGAGTTTGATCCCTGGAACCAAAAAAACCAAGAAGAATATGTTCAGGTTAAATATGCTGTCAGACTACGACTTTGCAGTGGGTTATATTTCCTAGTGCTTTCCGCGCGTGAGGTGAACTGTCCCACCACAGTGGTGCTAGATTTGGTTAATTGGTTACGGTGACCTCGGTGGTCTCTCCAGTGTGAGGGAGATTTTGTTCTAAATGTTTCCATTGTGTGGGAGTCTGTTCCTTGACATTTTACCTTATATTTTCAAGATCTGTTGATGATCCTTGCTTGATGCAATTATTGGAGATTACAGAAATAGTAGTTTTTCCAATTTCTTTTGTTAATGCTTTCATCATTTTCTGGTGTTCTGCTACAAAATGCTTTTATTCACCAGCCTGATCTGTCTCTATTATGAGCTCACCTTATAAAAATGCATATTATAGTCTACTGTCATCCCTGTTCCTGTGCCAGTCGGACATTCCAGCAGTGCTTGATGCCAGTGGCTTTAAGGTGCCTGCACGTTGTGCGCTTCATCCCTACAATAGATGAGCGCTTATTTTCTCCTCCATTGTCCTTTTCCTTTTTCTTGTTCTAGGGCTGGAATTAGCTGCCATAGCAGCAGATCATGGTGCCATTATTTCTAGCTGATTTAAGTAGACCAGTGCTAGAAGGAAGAAATTATAGGCTTAAAATTGAACTATCATTAAACTTAATATTACAAGACTATTTACTATCTTTAATTGTATGTTCATACCTCTTTTCCCTTACTTCGTACAACTTAAACTTAGTATGCTTTGTATATGTAGCAAAATTGGTATTTAATGATGAAACTATTTTGTTTACTGTAGGTTTTCCTACATGTCAGGTTATCCTACACTATGTACAAAAGTTTGTTTCACATCCTTCCTCCAGTGCCCCAGACTCTGGAAATTGTTAATGTACCTGCTGTCCCTACCAGTTTAGCTTTTAGAATTTATCACATACAGTAAATGCAGCCATATAATTTGTCACCTTTGAATCTGGCTTCTTTCATTTAGCATGAGCCAATATTTTAGTGTAACTTAGACCATGCTGCTCTGTGAATCAGGAAATCATTCCCTTACAGATGGATAGTATTTCATTCTGTTGATGTACTGAAAACTTTTTAAATTAAATATGTTTGCACATTGGATGTGATATTGGATAAAGCCACTGTACAGCTTTACATAGACATGCTTTCATTTCTTTAGGTAAATAGTTAGGAATGGAATTTTTGTTGTTTTGAAAATGTATCTTTTTTCCTTTTTCAATGTATTTTAGGGTCTGCAAGCTCTTACTGTGTAGATGAGACTTGTAGTAATTCTGTTGTCAGCCTCCTGGGCGTTGGGATTCCAGGAGCGCACCGCCACGCCCGTTTCACTCGCTGCCTCAGCGTGCCTGGGGGCAGGGCTGGCACAGCACGCTGGGGATCAAGCCCCGGCTGCCGTGCTCTGCTTCAGCAGGTGCTTTAGTCTGCTGAGCTAACTGGCTGGCCCTGAAAATGTGCTTTTAACTTTACAAGAAACTTCAAAATTATTTCCAATATATCTATAAGAACTTACATTCTTACCTGCAATGTATGAGAGTTCTAGTTTTTTTTTTTTTAACTATTCTTATCAGCACTTATTATTGGTAAATTCGGTTTATTTATTCATCTCTCTGCTTTTTGTTCTTTCTGCCATTGTGATATTTATATAGATAAACCTCATAGTTTCAAGGCCCAGGAGATAGCTAAGTGGCACAGTGCCTGCCTGGAAATGCAAGGTCCTGAGTTCCATTCCTGATACCAAGAACAAAAAAGATGCTGACATTGTTGTAACTTTAGCTTACATTTTTCTAAAGACTAATAATACTAATTAAGATCCCGGCCTTCGTCAGGCAATGGCGAACCCCGGCCATAGCGCAGGGTGCCCACCGCTGGAGCAGCGTGCTCGATGGGAGCGAAAACGTGCCGGCACCGCCCGGGAGTTACTGGAGACCGAGCGTCACTACCAGGAGCAACTGGGGCTGGTGGCCACGTATTTCTTGGGGATCCTGAAAGCCAAGGGCACACTGCGACCTCCAGAGCGCCAGTCTCTGTTTGGGTTCTGGGAACTCATTTATGAGGTCCCAGGCCACCCTACAGGAGCAGCTAAAAAACAAAACAAAACAAAACAAAAAAAAAAACCAAACGTTTCCCGAGGTTTGTGAAGCTTCAGGAAAGCCGCCCTCAGTTTGGAGGTCTTCGGCTCCAGGACCCGCCCCCTCTGCCTCTGCAGCAGCTCTAGCAGTATGAAAATCTTGTCATTGCTTTAGCTGAAAACACAGGTCCCAACAGCCCTGACCACCAACAGCCACACGGGCTGCCCAGCTGATAAGTGAGATGCCCAGAGAGTCTGCACCATTGGTCAGAAACAGAAGAATAAGCAGCACTTTCGGCACGTCCAGGCTTTGCTCAGTGGACACTAGGCGAAGGGGCTCGCCTCAGGACGCCGGTTCCTATACCAGGGCTGGCTGTTGGTGGTGCCTCCCACTGGGGAGCTTTGGCCCCCAATGTTTTTCCTCTTCTCTGATGTGCTTCTCAGGGCCGAGCCCAATCCCATTGCACCTGCTGAAGGGTGGTACCTTTGTCAGCAGGGCCCTCTACCCCACGGCCCAGTGTCACCTCTGAAGGGTCTTTGGCCACTCAGGAGGTCCTTGTGGTGGACTGCTCAATCTCTCCTTCCCCAATGAGAAGCTGCTGTTTATGTCCACAGAGCAGGAGGAGCTGTCACACTGGCATCAGAGCCTGACTTTTGCTATCAGCAGCCAAAAGAATGAGGAGAACCTTAAAAATTCCAAAATTCAGGACATTTCAGGGACAGGTCAGAATCAAGAGTACAAAAGGATCTTCTAACAAAGAGAATTTTTCATGAACTCTCCTAGTTTAACAAGGGTAAGTTCTGTATTTGCCAATCTACTCTGGGTCATCAGACCAGCTCTTAAGACTTAAGAAACCAAGGGCAGGCCAAATGCTCAGTGGATTAAAGTGCCTGCTTAGGCAGACTCAGAGGAGAGGCCGGGGTCCATCCCCGCCTTGCCATGCTGGCCCCGCCCTGTAATCCCAGCCCTTGGGAAGCTGAGGCAGGAGGAGCACTGTGAGTTCAAAGCTTGCCTGGAATACATAAGACAGGTCAAGGCTAACTTGCATTACACAGTGAGATCCTGAAAAAAAGAAAAAAAGAAGTGATGGAAAGAAAGAATGAATTAGGAAATCAATTGCAACCCAACTGCACATAAGGTGAGCCAGCCCTTCCAACATCAGGGCTTTGGGACTGATAAATTCATGCTATCTATGATCAGCTGTTTATCAAGACTGAAATTTTGAAAATGTGACTTTTTTTTTTAAACATTTATTTATTTATTTATTTATTTATTTATTTATTTATTTATTTTGTGTG
>NDGM011131902.1:0-11271 GCA_002564305.1 Octomys mimax | reverse complement strand
TTCCGGAACTGGGGATTGAACTTAGGCCCTTGAGCTTGCCAGGCAAGTGCTTATTCTACTGAGCCATCTCCCCGGCCCCATCCTATCAAATCTTATCAATAAATGATATGCAGTCAAAGATCTGAACCACTAATGATTTTTACTATTCTAATTCTGCAGTGGAAAAAAAAAGTTTCTATGTTAACAGAATTTGGAGGGACATGTATTGTAGGATGAGCGCCGCTTGAATTAAAATACTGCCCTCGAAGAATGAAGTGTCCCTGCTCTTGGAGTGCTGGCTGCAAGCAGCGCTGCTCAACGCCGTTCTACCCTCGCTTAGCCACGTGGACAGAAACCTGTCGTCTGCACTTTCAGGCAAAGGCACGGTCTCACTTTAAGGTGTTAAATGCACTTAGGATTGAGCACTTACCAAGTTTTCATGGTCGCGGCCCAGGCACGTGACACACGTACTGTGGGACTGTCTTACTGAATGAATACCACACAGGAAGTCTACTGCCTTGTTCTGGAAAGTAACTGAGAAGAAAAGAAAATATTAATTGACTTAGGAAAAGAAAAATCGGATTCCTATCCTATCCCATTTGAAATTGGTCAAATCATGTAATGGAATTCTGTGTACTTCAAATTAAGATTTAATTTGACTCCGAGGGACGGTACCAGAGAATTCTGTTGTACCTTGAATTAAGTCCTCCCAAACTTCAAATCTTGAATTCCTAACTTTTTGGTGGCTCAAAATATGACAGTGTTTGAAGAGAAAAGAGCTCTACAGAGGCAATCAGGTTAAAATGCAGTACCTGAGGGTCCAAGGTGATTAATATCTTTACAAAATAGAAAATGTGGATGGAGACACATGTGCTAAGTGAGGGTGCGGTGAGGAAGCGCAGAGGATGAAGGCCCATCAAGCTGAGGAGACGGGCTTTCACAAGACATTATCTCATTTTTCATTTATTCATTTATGTAAGTCTCTCCTACATATATTGAGACACATTTAAATTTGGTATTTCACCCTCCTTACTCAAAATTACAATCATTTAATAGACTGAGAATAAACACTGCACAAAGCATTACCCTCAATGTAAAATTACCTATATTGATTCTTTGGTGGTGTCAAATATATACTTTGGGTAAGAAATTGTGATTAATATAGCCTACAAAGGATTTTACAGATTAAAGCACCAAAAATACTTCAAACATATATAGTCCAGTAAGCGCAGACCTCGTGGCTTCCTTGCTTATCGCGAGATCGGATGTGTCTCTCCATGCCAAGATACACGTGTGGCGCGGTGACTGCAGGCCCTGCACTCAACGCCGCTCCTCAGGAGACCAGTGATCAGGGCTGCGACGGGATGGGCGGCTCCTTGCTGTGCCACAGTGACCAGCTGTATAGTTTATAGATCCGTCTCCAGGCTATAAAAATAAATAAACATTCACTGTCCTGCTGAATGTAGAAATGTTCGCGGTTTAGTACTAAACGAGCTTCAGCTGTGGAGAGCAAAGTAGCGCCCTGCTGTTGCGTGTGAGCAAACTAGCACACCATTTGTAAAGCCAGCCAGTATTTTCTCCTTGATCTGGGAACGTCTTGTCTTATTTCCTTCCGATGACATTTTTTCCTTCCATGAACAGCAGATATGTCATCGCTGTCATTCTCCTGCTGGTGGCCTTCTGGAAGATGATTGAATTACCCAATCTGTGGAAGAAACAAGCTGTTTTATGTCTTGATTGCCGTGGATTTTTGTAGACTCTCTTGCTCTGGGGTCTTTCTCAGGTTATTAGAGACTTGAAGCTGCTTTCACCGAGTAATGCTTGCCTGGAGGAAAGGAAGGAGTAAAAGTTCAGGGCTCCCCGCAGTTTTCGCAGGCACACAATCACCGTGATCAGCTTCTCCTGCGTCTTAATATAAAGCGAAGTGTGAGAAACAAATCCAGTGTTTCTCAAACTAACCAAAAAACTGTCAACACCAAATCCACCATTATTTATTAAGCTGCAAACTTCTAATTTTGACTCCCATGTTTGTTCAATTAGGACTTCTACTGGCAAGTGCTATTTGTTAGTTTTCTATTGCTGAGTAATAAATTGACACAAATATAACAGAAAATGACACACACACACACACACACACACACACACACACACACACCCGGCTCTAGTAGTGTACTTCAACTTCTCAGCTGCCGGGTAATAGTTCCTGCTCCAGTTCCGGTTGCTTCTGATCTCTTAGAAATGGCTGCTCACTGTGATGCTTACCTGTTCTCTATCATACACACTGTATAATCCAATCCGCAATTACCAAGCCCTTCTGCCTCAGTACTTCCTGCTTGCTTATTCCACAGAAGCCCTAGACTGCCAGAGGCCAGGGCCTGATTTGGGAATGATCCCTATCAATGTCCGTCAACGTAAATAAATCAGCCTCCAAAACCTAGGTGTCGTTTCCATGTTCCTGCTTGCAGTTGCAAAATCAGAGGCAAAGACATAGTTACGGTCTCACAGTGTCTATGAGTCAGGAGTCTGAGCACAACTAACTCTCACAAGGTCTCTGGGTCTCCCAGGTTGAACACATGTCAGTCAGGCTGTCCAGGTTTTTCCAGATTACATGGTTGGTGGAGGAATTCAGATTCTTCCGCTGCTGGTGCTAAGAGGAGGGCACCTGCTTAGCACAGGCTGTGTGTGACGATGGCCCTCACTTCCTAGCAGGTGTCTGCAGCCCCAGCAGCAGGGCTCAGCACATAGAGGAGCATGGCTCTTTGTGTGTTCCTGGTCTGTGGAGATTCTCAACAGTCTGCTAACGTGAAACCTAGTGTAAGAACCTGGAAGAGTAAATGGGATCTGAAAGGTACAAGGGATACGCTGAAAGGGAAGAAACTTCAAGGGGAAGGTCCAACTGGGATGAGGGAAAGGAGAAAAAGAAGCAGAAAGGGAAATATACGCTTGAATAATTGTACTGCTAATTTCTGCTGGTCTATTGCAGGAAGCAGTTAATGCTTAATTTTTTGCTTCTTAATTTTTTGACCAGTCTTACAGCCCTATATCTGGTAATCCAAATAATTAATTTGAAGACAACAATATGCAATATAACAACCATTGTTAAATTCCTATCATTTTGTTTAGTGAAATTCTGTATCATTCCTAACTTTTTTTTACTCTTTTTGTATTCTCTCTAAAAATATATATGATTAAAAAATAAAACAGCAAATTTAGAAACAGTAAGTAAATTTAGAATTAAAATTGAAATCGTCAAACTAACTCACAAATTTGCCATGTTAGTCTAAAGGGCCTACGGATATGTTGAGATGTCACTTCCCTGACTGAAATTTTATAGATGCCACCGTTGACCACAAGAAAATGAGGTCATCTGCAGAGGCCTGATCTCAGCTAACTTTTACAGATGCGAGTCAAAACAGCTCTCTCTGGTTGATGTTCCAAAAGGAAATAAGGAAGGTTAGAAGGACAAGGGAGTACTCTAGCTTGTCCTAGGTGGTCGGTATGCAAAGGAATTAGATGCCAAAAAATGCTGCTCTGGTTCATCATAGGGAAAGAGGGACCTAGTGTGGCGACCACAAGGAGCTGAGTAGCAATCACAATGACCTCCAAAGTGGATTCTTGCTTTCACAGAGCCCCCAGACAGTACCGCTACTGGGGCAGCAATCGGATTTCAGCTCCTTTTTTTTTTTTTTTTTTTGGCAGAACTCAGGATTGAACTCAGGCCCTTGTGCTTGCCAGGCAAGTGCTTATTCTACTGAGCCATCTCCCCGGCCCCTTCAGCCTCTTTTAGCCCTAAGCAGATGACACAGCTGAACCTGGCCAGGCTGCTGTGCTATAGCAGAGATGATGGTATGCTGTTTTAAGGCTATAATTCAGGAGTAAGTGGTTAACTCATATGACAAACCCCTGCCAGGAAACTTACTGCACAAATTTAGTGCAGTGTACACTAACCAATAGAAGATGGCTACAGTGATGCACAAATTCACTAGATTAGTTAGCACTTTAGTGCTCCCCATGGGACAGCTGCTGCACATGTGTTAGCCTATATAACTTCTTCTAAACCTCCCAACAATGTGTGAATTATTTATTAGTTTATTGGTACTTCACTAATGTAAAAATGAGGCTCAGGAAAGATAAATACCTTGGCATTGGTCATAATTCACCTCATTTATATCATAAAATTTTAAAGTTCTCTCTCCATCTATATCACATAAAAATACTAAGATTTCAAGGGCGTATATACATCAATATACATGTGGGAAGGAGAGCCAATTACCAGAGATGTCTAGAGTGTCAGCACTGCGTTTGGCCCTAGCACTACCCAGATGAGCAGCGTAGACTCTTCACTCAGCCGATGTGAAGAAGTATGTTGAATTCCTGGCTTCCAGAACTATAACAAAATTTGTGCTTTATTAAACCATAAACTTTGCAGTAATTTTTTCCAGCAACAAATTGTAAGTAATGTACAATTTCCTTATTAAAAATCTTAATAATTTTTCATAAGGTTTCATGCTTTCTTTCAGGATCTTTTTTATCTTTTATTCATTTTAATGAGAAAAAAATGACAAAACAGCAATGAAACAGTTCAAAACAGGTTAGTATGACAGTTACAATAATTAATACATTACATATTATTGTCTTCATAGTATTTATTCAGAGGACAAGATGTAGGCATGATATCTTGCCTAAATAATATTACTACAAGTGTTTTTTCTCATTGAACTAAGAGAAAGTAGCTATATATCTATCCTATCTTGTATATCCATATTTTTTTCTACAAAATGATCCTTTACTTATATCCCTTTTTTTGTCTTGTTTTGTCAGAGATAGATTTGCCTGACCTTGTCAAATACAAAAGTTACATTTTTAGTTATATAAGTCTTTCTTTAACTTGGTCCTAACCACCCAGCAGAAAAGTATAACCACAAGATATAAAAGTATAACCACAAAGTATAAGTCATGCCATGTTAATATGCTGAGCTACATAAGGCTCAATTGTCAACAACTTCTGACATTTGCCAGTTCTTCTGATAATGCATTACTATTATGGACTACTGGACTATCTTATTTTGGTTATTCTGCTGAATTCAAGTACCTACAATCTTTAGACTGGCTTCAAGTATGTAAAGGTCCTTTAAAGACTTCTCCAAATACAGATTCTCTAACTTCAGTGGAACACTCAGAATCCTTTTTGTCTACTACAAATTTTGTTCACAGAATTTGTTTCAAAAATTTTTTTTCTCACAAGTTTTGTTTCACAAAAAGCATACTGACAAATGCTCTCAATCAGGTGACTATATTTTCTTCAACTCTCCAAAAAGTTGTTTTCTCTTCAAAGACAAGAACAATGTTTTAAAATTTTATTATCAATGTGATAATGACCTAATACCCCAGTTGATACCCAGTGCTCTGTGAATACTTACTGACAAAATCATAATGTACATTTCAACAGTAGAAGCTAGGTTCCATGATCAAAATTTTATTACAAAGCAGTCACAAAATGTATCTCAAAGAAACAAATTCAAATTTCTTTGGTATGACAGCACAGAAACATTTCCTAGTTGTCTGTGTGCCACACACAGAGGAAACACAAAGCAAACTTTATGTGGACATACATGTTGTTTATATCATGTACATATTACCTCTAAGAAAGGAAGCAGTCAACATTGAGAGAAGACGAGAAATTCACCCAAGTAAAGCACGTATATCTTAATGTAGTTTCAGTCTTGATCTCATATGGCTCAAGAAATTTAATGTTCTTTTTAGGGTTCCCTGTACTCACAACAACCATGAAAGCTTTGCAAATTGTATGCAAATTCATTCTGACAATCATGTTTCCCCTCTTATGTTAGTTTCTTTTTTTATTTTAAAGAGAAAAAAATTCAAAACAAGATACTAGTAGGGTAATGATGGCTACTGCATTGCATATTGTCATGTTTAAATTTGTTACTTAGAGTATAAGATTCAGACAGTTGCGTACTGATCAGTTGATCTCATTCCTGTCTCACAATCACCTCCTCAGGCTGCTCCTTTATGATGTTTCTTCACAACTATGAGGACAGGAATTCCCTTAATTTCTGAAGCATATCTAATGTTAGTCCACATATTTGCCAGGAAAATTCTAACTCCGCACTTTAAGAACTAAACAAAATAATGCAAAAGTGTCAACAAATCATCAGTTTCTTCTCTGGAAACTTCATTACCTTATTTGCCTTAATGAAATACTGTTTTCCCCTAAGGTCACAGATTCCCTTACGCCTTTCTCTGACAGTTACATTGTGAGTAAGCCACTCTGTGCCCCTATGTTTGTTTAAGCAGCATTTCGGGTGCCACTGAGTAGAGGTTTTTCTGGATGAGAAGATTGTTTGTACTGGTAGATAGAGTAAATGAGAAGGACCTCCCTAGAGGGGACGACTGCTTTGATCCACAGAAACCCTGCCCATCATGAAACAGTCAACCTAAGAGATCATTTGCTCTCACCTGTTAGCTGGGTCATCAAGCTTCTCATTCAGATTACAACTATGCCATCATCTCTGGGATCTCTATTCAGCAACCACAGATTTTAGTAAATCTTAGACTCCATTATTGCATGAGGCAATTCCTTACAATGAACTACACATGCACACACACACACACACACACACACACACACACACATACTCATACACACATTCACACTCGCACTCACTCACTATTGATTCTGCCTCTCTGGATAAATCCAAATAATATCCATCCATCATTTAAATTTGCTCCTTCTTTGACGCCCCTCAGACAAGAGGAAGGAAAAGAAATGGGTGGCAAGTGGGCTTGCTTCCCTCAGGATCTCTAGCCCTGCCTCCAGATCACTACCACCCTTCATGTCTAGAGCTCCACGCCAGGTTCATGAGTAATGCCATGCTGCTCCCACATCTCCTTCTTTCACCTCAAAAACCCTACTACATGCAAAAGAATTTGACTACAACTGTCCTTACATGTAAAGCTTTTGCTTTTCTCAAGATAGCAACTTACTATGCCTGAATTTGTCAATTATGAAAGCATTGCCACTTGCGTTTAGAAGGAGCATGCATCAGGTTATTCCACTGCAGTGCCGACAAGGGGTAGCTGAACCCATGCCTCAACATCCTCTCGGTCTCTGTCTTTGTACTTTCTTGACACTCGCCTCGGCTTTCAAATAGTAATTGATATTTATTCGCACAGAAAAATTAAGTTATCAACAATAAAATTTTCTATTAGTTTTTACCTTTACATCTGTGTTTTTTCACACATCAGTATCCACTACAGCTTTGGGCCTTTCTCTTAAGGAAGTCTTCTCCCAACACACATGCCCGAGCGCGCGCGCACACACACACACACATACACACACACATCATTTAAGTCTGACTGCTTGTTTTGGCTTGTTTCTATCAGAACCTAAATACCATTATCTTTTTCTTTATGTAAAAACAACACCAAACACATAAATTCTTCCTAAATTCTGTTTTAGGTTCCAATTCTGTCCTTTTTCTCCTGCCTTTAAAAGTTTTAAATCCTTTTGTGTAGATTTGCACGACTACATCAACCTCTCCTGAACACTGGCTTCCCTCCTACTTCACTGAAGCTACTTTGTCTATGGTCACTAACTACTGCTTCTTTGAGGGGAAAAATTGAAGGTTTTTCCTTTTTTTAAATAATTTTATTGAGAAACAAATAGCAATGACAGAGTTTCAAAACCAATTAGTAGGACAGTTTCAATAATTAATATATTGCATAATGTTGTCTTCTTAGTGGTTATTCATAGTACAAGATGCAAACATGAGATCCTGTCCACAAATACTATGAGAACAAATCGTTCTATTCACTGAATTAATAAAAAGTAACTGTATATCTGTCCTAACTATTTTGAATACACAGATACAAGATGGTCTTGAAGGTTTTTCTTATATCACTTTTTAGCAGCTTTTGAGACTATAAATGACCTTTGCGTTTGAAATTTTGTCTTCTGTAACACTGTGCACCCACACTTTCCTCAGTCTTTCATCTCCCTCCCTCCCTCTCTCTCCCCCAGCCTCTTCAATGGTCACATTTATTGGAAATCTTTTTTGACTCAGAAGCCTGATTGCATTTCACATCATTCACATCATTTATCACAATATCCTCTCTCTGAGTTATTACTGTTACCTATTTGGCATTGCTTGCTAAATACATTAGCAAGTTTTTAGAGAAGTAACATAGAATAGTGTTCAGTGTATGTGATACCAGAGTCAGATAGTTTGGAGTTCAAATCATAGCTCCATCTCTTGTTAGCTAGGTGAAGGTGAGCAAAATATTTCACTGCCTGGAAGCTCAAGTTAACATTTGGAGAACTAATAACATTATGTCAATTTGATAACATTGTTACATTCAATTTTTTACTATATATAAATTCCTTAGACTCTGATCAGCAGTATTTAATTACTGTGTGGGCAAAATCAATTGTTATTAACTATTAAATTTCTGACCCTAGCTCACCTATTGCTTTTAAACTCAAGTACTCTATACTTGAGGTTCAATAGTGACCTGCTAGAATTTCTCAATTGTCATAAATATAACATGTCCCAAAATATATTGATTTTCTTCTTTGCTGAACCTGCTGCATCAGTCTGTTATCTTTCTCAGTTGCTGGTGGCATAAACTACTTGTTTGATCAAGCCAGATCAGGACATTTTACTAGAACTTTTCTGTTCTTTACATATAGCCAGTCATATTAACTTGTCTCTTCTCGCATATGAACATTTTCTGTCAACAATTCCTATAGAGCCCTGGCCCATCCCACCATCACTGTGGGACATCTCTGAGGTCCCTCCAGCCCACTTTATGGAAGGCAAGCTGCTGCAGAGACTTCTGGAGCCCTTCCCTGACCCCCATCTTCTCACAAGATGTCCAAGCTGCCACTCACATAACCTCCATCACAGGAACCTCACTGAGGTGCAGCCAGCTACAGTCAAAGTCTCAGGAGCCTCAATGAGTATCAGCCCCCTCTCCACCTTTGTGAAAGCCTAGTACATCTTTGACCTACCGCCCCACCATTATGAAAGCCAGGCTGGGCTCTGGACAGCTTCAAAACTTCAGTGACCCAGGACTCAAGCTCCAATATGAAGTGAACTGCTCAGACCCAATCCCAGTCCCTGCACCACCACTACTGAGCCTGCATGAGCACTGGGAGCTTCAAAAATGTCAGAACAGAAGAATGTGGAAGTCACACTTCTGAAATTTCTAAAATGATAGAAATTGAAGTAAGAAATCAACTCCATCAGGACATAGAAGAAATCAGATCACAATAATCTCTCAGGTAAAAAAAAAATGATGGAAATCAAGAAAGAATTGCTCAGGAGGACATACAGAATAAAAATGATGGAAACCTTGAACAAGCAGTACTAGAAAGAATTGAAATGCATGAAACAGATTCCAACAGATAGCCACTAAATTAAGAATGCCATTGAAAGCTGACACTTGATTGAATGAAAATGAAGATACCTTCCAGACCTTGGAGATAGCATTGCAACAGTGATTGGAAAACGAATGATTTCTTAAAGGGAACAAGGATGTACCAATCCAAAAGCTGCAAGGTGATGCAAATAAAAGCTATCTAAGACCTATAGATGTCAAAGAAACAGGAGGAGTCAAAATGAATGACATAAAAGGACTATTTGAAGAAACAATGGCAGAAAATTTCCTAAGTATGGGAAAAGAATCTGACACATCCATAAGTAAGGCATATATAACTCCATTCAACCATAATGAAAATAAATCTACTTTCAGACACACAATAATCAAGATCCTAGAAACGTAGCAAAAAGAACAGAGTGAAAGAAACAGACCAACTATAATAGAAAGCCCATCAGAATCATGGGACACTTCTCAACACATATATCATCAATTCAAGAAGAGCTTGGAATGAAGTATTTTAGGTCCTGAAAGAAAATAACTTCTAATCCAGATTGACATACATTTTAAAACCATCTATCAAAATAAATGGAGAAATAAGACACTTCTATGACAAAGAACAACTGAAGAAACCCATGACAACAAAACCAACACTACAAAGTACTGACAGATATTCTATTAAGAGACAAAAATAACCACAATTTCAAGAACAGTAAGAAAGCATAACCACCAAGCAGAGCAAGCAAATTAAATAGTCGGGGGGAAAATAAGGAACCCAAAGTAGCAAGACAACATGCCAAAGAGAAGTCAATGCATATGAGTTATAGCCATTAATGTAAATAGGCACAATTCACCAATCAAAAGAAGCAGAGCGGCAGCATGGTTCAAGGTACAAAATCCAACAATAAGCTGCATACAAGAAACACATTTAACTCAAAAGGAAAGTCATGGTCTGAAAGTCAAAGGATGAAAACAATATGTAACAGGAAGCCAGAAAAAAAGCAAGGGTAGCTATTCTGGTTGTGGACAATGCGAACTTCAAATGAAGAATGATCAGGAGAGGCAAAGAAGATCATTACATACTTGTTAGAGGAAAACAGAAAGGAGAAGGGATAATAATCATAAATACATATGCATTTGATGTAGCAGCATCTAACTACATGAGACAGATTTTAACACACACAAAAAAAAATCAAATGAGCAAATAACACAATTGTAATGGGGGATTTAATGCCCCATTGACACAAAGAGATGGATAAGCTAGGCAAAATTGCAGCAAAGAAACAACAGAACTGAACCAAACTTGTAAACAAATGGAATTAGTAGACTTTCATAGAATGTTCTACCCAACAACAATAGAAAACACATTCTCCTCAGCTGCCCATACTACATTCTCCAAAATAAACCACAGACTAGCACACAGAGTATACTTAAGTGCATGCTAAGGAATTGAATTATTCAATGCATATTATCTGACCACAGTGGAATGAAACTGGAAAAAAATAAATTGCAAAAATCACATAAGCACATGGAAATTAAATAACACCCTCCTCAGCAGCCAATGAGTCAGAGATGAAACTAAAGAAGAATTAATATTTTCTATCAAATGAAAATGCAGATACAATTACCATAACCTGTGGGACACAATGAAAGCTATCTTTAGAGGAAAATTTACAGCAGTGAATTTGAACATCAGGAAAATAGAAAGAGCCCCCCAAAAAACAATTTATGCCACACCTCAAACTTCTAGAAAAAGAAGAACAAGTCAAAGCCAAGGTCAACAGAAGGCAGGAAGTTATAAAGATCAGAGTAGAAATTAATGAAGAACAAAAGCACATATTATTTTATATTTTGTTTTATTATAATAAAAGTTCACCTTTACATTTTTAAAAG
>NDGM011131900.1:0-12374 GCA_002564305.1 Octomys mimax | reverse complement strand
TTTGATTTGAAACTGTCTAATTGCTATTTGTTTATCAATGAAATTATGAAAAAAAGAAAAAAAGATCTTTTCTTATCTTTTCACTAGCTGCAATGGGATCTTCAAGGTCTGAAAATCTTTCACTTTCATTCAAATGGTTTTCCAGCTTGTGATGGAGGTTTTAATTTCCTTTGTATCACTTTGAATCTGCTTCATGCATTCTATATCTTTCCTATATTGCTCATTCAAGTATTCCGTCATTTTTCTCTTCTCAGGCAGGTGGTGTGATGCTGAGCTACACCCCCAGAGCAGCCATTCATTCAAAATTCTTTTTAAGGAACAGAATGTTTAATTGTTTGATTAATCTTGCATGCCTATATTTGGTACTTTGAGCAATAAAGTTGATGAAAACAATAAGTAATATAACAACCACCATTAATTTTCTTTTCTTTTTTAATGTACTTGTTACAAGGTTGCACTACGCAATTCAGACCTTAGTGATTCTCCTGTTTTTAGCCTTCCTAGTGCTGGGATTACAGGCCTGTGCCACCACACCCAATGTCAGCCACCTCATGGGTGGCACGGTGAGGCATATGGTGCTGGGATCAAATCCCAGTACCTCCCCTGGCCTAAGCAAGTGCTTAATCTGCTGAGCTATCTCACCAGCCCTAATATCCTATTCTATTCTGTTTTGAAATTCTGTACCATTTTTATTGTTTTATGTTGCTTTGTCTTTTTGCTGCTAAAGTGAGCACTTCTTTTCTCTTTAAAATAATAAATAAAACAAAATTTGTTCCAAAGAGAGCATAAGGTTGTAAACTACTGTTTATACCATCTTAAATTATATTATGGATACACTTTCTACTATTTAACAGTCAGACAAAAATATTTCTCAAACAAACGTCCAAAGATCCAAAAGAATTCTAGTGGGGCTCAGTAATAATAACTTTAAACAAAAGTCCTATGTGATTATTCTACATTGTGAAGTACCTTATGGGAAATAGCAACACTTAAAAGGTCACAACATTATTTCTGACATGGAAGAATTTTCTGTAAGTGTATATTGTGAATATCAGTTTTGTTTTAAAACAAACTCCAGGTATTAAGAGAATACAAATATCTTGCAAATGAATGTGTGAGTGTATATAAACATTTTCCTTTGATGTTTTACTACTTTCAAACTTAGTTATTTGAAGAAAAGACAATAATATGACTTTAAAATTTGACAAAGATGCATTTCTAAAGAAAAGGGGCATCCACAAGAGGATAAAAATATACTTTATTAAATCCCTACAAATTTTAAACTATTCTACATTTAAAACTAGGTAGTGTATTTAAAATTAAATTTTACTAAGATTGCACCACTTGACTTATTTAAATGGTGATGGTTATTTTTCAAGTCCCTTGTATAAAAAATTTTTACTAAAACAGATTTTTAGTATGCATGTATGGCAACTCTTTAAATGATAAACTGCTCACCTCTAATTTTAAGAAAAATACTTTTAAGAACTTTACCCTTGAAATAAATTTTATTACGTATTTTAGGTGTTATCCTATTAAATAAATAAAACTTAACTAAAAAGCCAGAATGACATGTGTTTTCTACACATATACAAGAAAAATATACTTGCATTCAACAAATGGAATGTGCTTATAAATTGTGTTAACTTGGGCTGGCCCAATAACTCAGTGGATTAAAGCACCTGTAAGCAGGCTCAGGGGCAGGGGGTTTGATCTCTGGGCCTGCTGTGCTGGCCTTGCCCCCAGGGCATGCTGAGACAGAGATTGAGACTGGGCATGGTGGCGCAAACCTGTAA
This sequence comes from Octomys mimax, assembly GCA_002564305.1. Lineage (NCBI taxonomy): Eukaryota > Metazoa > Chordata > Mammalia > Rodentia > Octodontidae > Octomys > Octomys mimax. The sequence goes on along the minus strand of NDGM011131900.1, from coordinate 10,578 downwards.
TCCCAGCTCTTGGGAGGCTATAAACATGAGAATCACTACAAATCCAATCTAGTAGTGAGACCCTGAACACCCTGTAGACCTTTCTCTAAAATACAGAAAAAAATTTGTTAACTAGCATTTGCTTCATCATTATTGAAATCAAATCATAAACAGAATAATCAACACTATCAACAAAAATCCAATATTCTCTATTATATACTATAAGTATTACAACCAAATATAACTACAAAAAAGAAATAGTATCTTCTAGACAATTGTTAAATGGTTAATTGAATCCAAACTGGTAACAAATTTTTCTATGCATTAAATGGAAAGCTGAATACATTAGCTGAATGTGTAGATCAGACCCATTCTTCTTCAGACATTGAAAGTGGATTGATACACTCAAAACCTGAAATTCACATCCAGCAATCTTTATCACACCATCATTGTCACCTGGAGTGAACTGGACAGGTTCATTAGTAAACTGAAAATCATAGTTATACAAACCAAATACTGCAGCAATATTTGGTCAAAATGGAGGTACCAACTGCTTTTGTTCCATCATATCTCAGTCTGTATTTTGAAAAAAATGGATGTTCCTAACTATCAGAAAATCCTGTGAAAATGACAGCCCAATCACTGCTTTGGGTCCTTGTTCAGAAACCTCTCTAGGATGCTTGCTGCTTTACAGAAAATGTGGCATATGAAGTATTCTTTCTAAAATAACTTGCAAGAGATAATTGAGGGGTTTTTTTGGGGGGTCGGGGGTGGAACCAGGGATTGAACTCAGGCCCTTGCGCTTGCCAGGGAAGTGCTTATTCTACTGAACCATCTCCCTGGCCCCTGACAATTGAGTTTTGGTAAGGGTTATCAGGGCTCTCAACAATATGGAGACTCTCCAACTATCATCTCAAGCATTAGCACTCCAAGAGCCCACCAGTTCATGCGGAAACATAACCTTTTCCTCATATAATTTCTGGAGAAAGGTAACTAGGAGTACCACCAAAAGTCCTGGTCATATCTCCTGGCAGTAGTCCCTCCTTACACACACAGTAATCAGTGAGTTTAATGTGTCCTCTGTCCAGTGAATAACTTCTCCAAGTTCAAATTTCTAGAAAGTTTCCCTTGCTCATGCAGATAACTGAATCCTAAACTGATTTCTGCAGAGTAAAACCTGGCATGTTCTTCAGGGAGTACTCTTTCTTGTTGCATATGAAACATCTGAACTTCCATTTGTATAGTCTAGAACAAAGAACAGTCTGTTTGCTATATGAAACCAAGAATGCAGTCCAACAAGAAAAGGTGCCTGCTCCAAAATATGCTTGTCTATCTGTACACGATCCATGTTGACAAACTCTTTTTTCACAGCTTTCACTGCATAAATATGACTGGGTTTTGTTTTAATCAAACCAACAGTACTTTTCATAACTTCCTCTCCTATCACTTGGAGTAAATCAGAGTCCTGAAGACTTAAACTGAATAAAGCTTTGCCACTTCCCTTGATGTTCACTGCTTCATCTTCATGAACTTAACTTGATCCAAACCCTCATGACTTGAGATTACTGCCTGTGCAGTGTCTGAGGCCATGAATGATGGACCCATTAGTATCATGGGTTCTAGTGGCAAAGAATGCTACCCACACTTAACTGTGACAAGTTTGTGGCACTTCTTATGAACCAAGAGTCTACAGTTGGTACACTTATATACCTGGCATCCAAGTCTCCTTGTTTGGTCTGTGCAGAGAGCACAATGAGCGCACATGCTGAAATGTTTGGCTTGAAAAGTATGGCTATTTGCACAATAAAGCTTTCTAATAAAGCATGCACCTCTGCAGTGATGGACTTAACTCCTGTACAAGGCATTTTAGGATAATCTTGTATACAAGATGATGTATGAATTAAGAGCTCAGAATCCTTATTTTGCTCAGAAAGCCTACAGGCTTCTTCTAGTTCCAACTGAGGTGATACAGTACACAAGTCTTCTTCCTCAACTACTCATTTCCTAATGAAAACTTGTTTATTGTCAAAAATCACATGTCTGGAACTTCATTCCAAAGGCCCTCAAAGAAGATGGATGTCTCAAAATATGTTGTCATAATATCTCTTCTCATGGTCAGAGCCTGTTGGGTGTGGATTGTAGAGGTGTTCAGGAAGAAGGGACCATAGAGGGGTCGGCTGCCCAAGAAACTGGCACAGAGGCCTCCATGAGTGAGTGGGTCCTGACTGCCTGCACTGACCACACTGGCTAGATCACAGCATAGCTTCGTGTGAAGTTATTTCCACTGGTGACAAGGTCAACTTAATATAAACTGGGCTTCTCAGAGTTTCTCAGGGTCTGGTGGCAGTGACTTTTTTCTCCTACCCTGGACTTCTATGGCTCTCTATATTTTTTGTGGTTGGCTTTGGAAAGACCTATTCAGAGACTATAGTGGAAGTCTCTCGGCCTGGCAAGACTTGCCTGGAATCTTTCACTTTTTGGTGCTATTGGTATTTGGGCTTAGGGAGGCTTGACATGGGTATCTTGGTTTTTCTACATCATTGTGGTCAGTCCTGGAGAGACCTTCCTTTGGTGTCCCAGACAGTTGGTTGGCTCCTGCATTGTGGCCTAAGGCCTCTGGATGGAGTCAACTGATTTCTCAGTCTTTCACATAGACTTTCTGTGCCTGGGGTCTAGGCTGCAGCCTTGCAAAGTGGGGAAGTAGCTCAGTATGTTCACTGTTGACCACCTCTGGCCAAGTGAGTGCAAAGATGGCTGTTACTAGACTGTGATGCCTGTTAACAAGGGTTCTTAAATTCTGTTTGCACGTGTTGCCAAAGAAGTGACATCATGTCTTGGGGTTCCACAACTGGAGTCTTCTCTCTGATAAGAAAATCCTAAATCAGTGGCTACTTTCTCTCTCTCTCTCACTCACACACACACACACAGAGTCAGAGAGAGAGAGAGAGAGAGAGAGAGAGAGAGAGAGAGAGAGAATGAATTACATACCCTAACAGAACATCAGACTTACATCTTTATTTTCTCACAACTGAGTTTTTAGATTCTACTAAGATATGAACACAAATTATGTATTTTTTAAACCTAATTTCTATTTATACAGAGTGGGACTAAATAAGGCCATTTAAAAGCTATAAAATATATGACATATTTTTCTAGCTTCCCCTTTGTAATTTTTATTTCCTTTTTATTATCTCTTGCCTAAGTTATCCTGCCCATGCTTCTTTGAAAGCCTGAAGACCGAACAGGAATCCTGTAGTTACCCACAGGCAGTTTCATAAGTCTTCCAGTACCTTTATCCCAGCAGGCAGCAGGCAGCAGGCACTGGGCAGCTGAAGAGGCCAATGAATAGAAAGGTGGGACAAGCATGATGGCACAGGAAAGGAAGAAGGTTGCGACCTTGGATCTCCCACTTGCCAGTACCAGGAAATTGGATTTTAAGCAACAAATCCTGATAGGAAACTATCAGTCACCACAAAGAGTTTAAAAACTTAGACATTAAAACCAAAGCTAAAGGCAATCCATGTTTATCAAAGCAAAATGAAATTTTCTTTGTAGCACCTTTATAAAACCACAGCATTTCAGAGATTTATCTAGAGCTCTGAAAGATTCTTCTTAACTACTACTATTCTTAACTACTTAACTGACTACTGCTGGTAGAAAATAGACCTAACCTTTTTCTTGGGCTTTGGTCATGCCTATGCCGGTAAACAGGTCTATTTATGACAATCTCATTCCTTATACTTAAAAGAAAAGCATAAATAAAGAAATGGCTACTAACCATTCTTGGCTCTGAATAGTACAGAAAGGAAAAAAGGTCATATTAAAAAAATACTTTAATTAATAGTTCAATTACAAGGAAATTCCTATGGGACAACATATTATATGCACTTTAAACCAAATGAATTTATGATGATTTATGCCATTACAATGAGTGCAAAATGAATTAATAATGATTGGCCACTTATTTCCAAGTGTAACCAAATGAATGAAACCTTTTCCTACTTGCTAATATCCATCAAAGAAACAAGATGGCAGAGTGCCATCTAGAATTTCTTTGCTTCATACAGGTACTTGATTAGATTAAAGCTAATGCCAATGTACTCTGCATTATTCACAAATATGGAATAATTAAGAAACATTTCTATAAATGGTTGCTTTGTATCGATGTAATTATTAAAAACACTTTTAAAACTTTCTACCTCCCGTAGAGCAGAAAAAGCCTTCATTTCTTTTAATACAAAGCATCAAAAAACTGTTAGGTTAGGGAATTATTTTAACGATTATTTTAAGATGCTTTAAAACCAATTAGTTTGGTATAATATTTAATTAAAACTATCCTAATTCCAAGGAAATTAACTGTTTCCTTTTTCATAATCAGAAGAGTAGAAAATTCAAATTCTCTTTTATTCATAGTATTCTTTTTTTCCTGTTGTATGGAATTTCAAATTAAGTTGTGTCAAAAAGGAAAATTTAAATTCATTTTGCTTTTGGTGTTATATACTAAATTATGAGATAATCTGACCTTCCTGCTGAATGTATATAGCTTTTTTGTTTTTTAATTTTAAAGTTTTTATTCATATTGCCTAAGGAAAGTAAAAGCACTGATTACTTGATAGTCTCAGGGCCAGTAACAATATAGTAAAATAAAACAGAAGCAAATATTTATGGGGTCAAAGAGTTTTTTAATTTCATTTTAATCTCTTTATTTGGTACACGGTCTTGCTATGTACCTCATACTCATAGTGATCCTCCTGTCTCAGCCTCTCCAACACTGGGATTATAGGAGTGTGCCACCACACCCATATATTTGGTGGCTGGCTCAGCGTGCCAGGGCTCTGGAGTCAGCACCACACGGGGTACTAGAGATTGAGCGTGGGTCCTTGTGCTTTCCAGGCAGGTGCTTAGACCACTGAACTATCTCCACAGCCCCCAAAGAGGTATTTTTTAAAATCTATAATCTACTAAATATTGAAGAATCCAAAAGCTTCCATATATCCTTCCTTGAAGGTGGAGCACTGTTGAGGGGCATGAATAAGAAGATGGGAGAGACAGAAAGAAAGAATGAGAGGGAAGCAAATAAGAAAACATCAGGATTTAAATCCTAGCTTCAGCACTGTTAGCTGAATGATGCTTTTATTTAGAGAGTAGTACTTAAATGCTCATTAGGTGTAGGGCACAATTCTAAGGCTACGTGAATAAAATCTGTGCTCTTGGGAAGCTAATATTGTAGCTGGGACATGGGAACAAAAGGAAGAATGGACATGATACTATGCACCACAAGGAAAACTATAGTAGCCTAAGAGCCTAGAAAGTGATAGACACGTAAAGACTCCGTAAGATGGGAAAGGCCTCCCTCATACATACTGCCTAGGACAGCAGTGAGACAGCAAAATGCTCACTGTGACTCCATGATGTGAAATGAAAGGAGGGCAAGAGGACCTGGAGGCACAGAAGTAATGGCAAAGTAGACGGTAGGTTTACTTACATCTCAAATGGAGGTCTCTACTCTGAGCAGTTAGGAAGAATTTGGGGAGGGTTATATAGAAGAGAGTGGCCTTTCAACTTAGAAGTTAGCCGGGTGCTATGTACAGAGGGGAGTGCAGCAAGCCTGCTGCAGTGGTTCAGGCAAGAGGTGACGGTGGCTCAAGAGGAGAGATGGAGTTGTCTGAATTCTAGACTGAAAAGTGTTTAAACAACAGAGCAGACAGGGTTAATTTAGAAAGCAGATCAGTCATCACAGAAAGGAAATAATATTTCAACAATTCTGACATCATTACTAAAATCTGCAACAACAGAAGAAATGGAGAAATGTTTTGGTTTCTTTTAATGTGGCAGGTAGTAGCCTGATGTTTTGGACATTTCACATGATACACAGGTCAAACATCTAAGACTGGAGGTTAGCTAAGTTATGTGGCATATAAATTTGAAGACATATAAAAACCTGTGTTAGAATTAAAAATTTGGAAATCATCTATGTGCAGATGGTACTGGAGCCACAGGAGCAGATATGACAACTAGATGATGAATTGTAGGTCTAAAAGAAATTCTATAGGTTGAAGAGAAGAGAAATAATAAGTCAGAATACAGGTGGCAGTGCAGTGGGAAATGACAGGAAGAAATCAAGCAATGAAAGTTTCACATTTTAGGGCCAGCCAGATAGCTTAGCAGATTAAAGCACCTTCTTAGGGACTCAGGGACCAGGGTTGATCCCTGGCTGCCTATCATGCCAGCCCTGCACTGGAGCACACTGAGATGGTGATTGAGACTGGGTGTGGTGGCGCATGCCTGTAATCCCAGCGCTTGAGAGGCTGAAAACTGGTGCATCACTACGAGTCTGATCTGTGTAATGCGACCCTATAGACCCTGCACTAAATATATTTTTTTAAAAAGTAATTTCTGCAAGTTTTACATTTTAGCCAAAGCAGAATTATAATTTACTACCAAGGCACTGACAAGGGCTGAGAAATGCTAATTGGATTTGGCACTGTTCAAGTCCCTGGCAGCCTATTGTGAAGGTTTCAGTACAGTGAAAAGCAGAAAACCCTGCTGAGGTGGAGTCAGGAAAGGATGGCAATCAAGGAAAGCAAATATGCCTAGAGGTCTTAGTATAGAACATACACAACTATACAGATAAAAGACATTTTACTTCCAATGACAGTAATTTCTTATAACTACTGATAATAATTTGCTATCAATAATATTGATAGGTAGAAAAGGACGAATGAAATCAATATGAACAGCATTGGTTCATGTGCCAGGTATTCCCCGCTCCAAGTGGTACTCCACAGTTTCTGTCAGCCTCCTCCGGACCTCATCACCTCCCAGAGCCGTGCTGTCAGTAAGCCTCCGGCCTTGAAAGCAGAAGCTGGTCTTTTAAGGAATGGAAGTCCTCTGACGCTGCAGCTTCACTCATGTTTGACCTCAACAGGAATGCATCTTCGCCCTTCCTAGTCACCCACACACCATTAAACATCATATCAGAAGGGACTTGCCAGATGGATTTCAGATACCTCAAGATGTTTATGTACCGCTCCAAAGTTATGAACTCACTACTAAGTCCAAGGGATATACTCAGCTACTTTATCCATTTCTGCTATTCTGCAGCACTAAGAATTTCACTATTAAAAAAGCACAGGAAATCAAAACAATGGCCTTCTTCAAGAAATATCATTAACGATGATAGCTAAAAGTATTGCAAAAAACTGAAGAGTATTTCATTATAATTTCATAACTCCTTCTAAATAGTCACACAAGCTAATTAAATAAGTGAAACAATTATTACAAATAAATCTCAAAGTAATTTTACAGGTAGTCCAGTGGATATTACAATAATATGAAAAATTACTTCATCTCTTTTCTAATAACGACAGTAAAGCATTAACTGCAACACAGAACTGCAAAATATTAACCCTTTACGGGGGCTGGGGAGATGGCTCAGTGGAATAAGCGCTTCCCTGGCAAATGTAAGGCCCTGAGTTCAATACCAAGTTCCACCAAAAAATAAAATAAAATAAAATAAAATAAAATAACCCTTTACAGAAGTACAGTCAACGAGCAGCGAGAGGCTGTTCTTAGCAGACACTAAATATTAACCAGGCTGTGGTATGGAGACTAGAGCTAAGCATAGCAGAAATAAACTCAAGAGTTTTTCTACGTGCTGAGAAATGGGCAAATGCCAACATTCTCAATTCAAACACTTTAAATGTTTCTTTTTTACACATTTATTTTATTGAAGTTGAATAACAGGGGAAAAAAAGATGAGCAAACAAAAGTCACTCTGCTGCCCGTTTCTCAGTCCGGACATCTTTGTTTAAGCTTTGACTTGGCTTAAATGAACGAATTAATATTGACAAAAACATCAACTAAGCTAATGAGTTGTTAGTTAAGGCAATAAACATGTCACATTAGAGTCAGCGCTGTAAAGAGGTAATTAGCCCTGGAAAAGCCCTGCTGATTGGAGCGGCTGAGATCCTCTGCTCTTAACCTTTGAGTCCATTATCTCACCCAGGAGTGGTGGCTATGTTAATGGGAACTCACCAGGAAACAGCAGCCACAGTCACAATTTTGGGGTGCAAAGCACATACCAGTGTGTTTACAAGGGCATCATATACAAAGAGCTATGAACATCTGAAATGGGCTGTCTGTTAAGCAAAAGGAAGGACAAAAATATTCTCAAGGAGAGGGTGCATGCATTTTTTTTAACAAAAGGATACCTAACAATATATTAAATAATATAAAATTCAACAAAGGAAAGGTCATATAAGCACAAAATACTCTCTATTCCACAAATAAGGATATTCTGATCCTTTCAAGATAAAGCACGGGATACTATGATTAATACCTAAGTGACAGAAGCAATCATGATCACAAACAAAAATTTATATTTATTTAAGACAAAAAAGAAATGATCACTACTGTTATATTTATGACATTTGTATATTTACATGAGATTGCCTTGCAGGGCAGCTTGTTTTATAAAATCTTGTTTCTTCCAGAGAAAGAAACTGATTTGACTGATTTGACTTTACAACAATTAAAACCTGCATTTCAAAGCCTATGTTGGAAAAAATCAGATGTTTACACAAGAATCACAAATGCTAAGGCAAATATCTACATAGAAATCAAATCACAGTATGCTATGTGAATAAATTTCCCATTTTCTAGTTTAGTGGATCGTTACTGAAATAAATCAAAAAACCACACTGCAGGATACAACTTGAATTTGGATAATCCATATTAACTTCCAAAAAAATTATCAAACATATGCTGTTTTCATATTACTTCTAATATCAAATATGCATAGCTATAAAGTATCATATGCATATAAATATGATACTATATCAGAAAATATCTGTATCTGGAGACCTGTTTTTCGTTTGAGCTTTAGAGTAAACATCTCACATTCAATCTAACACAACATTACTACTCTTTTTATGTCATTTTCAAAGGAGGAAAATATTCCTTCTAAAGTCTGCAAAGATACTATATAAGTTTGATGAAAAGGTTAGATACACAATTCCCTGCCACTACTGCCATGTATGTATGTGAATGGGTGTATATCTGGGTGTTAGAGGCAGAGACAATGGGACATTTACTATACGGTAAATCAATATGTGCTAGCTTTTTTCAGGCTGAGTAATTTCAAAAGGTACAGGAAGCAATTAGATGCCTCATACCTTATTGGCTAGTGTATACTGTGTGCGTGTGAGTGTGTATGTGTATATATACATACATATTATTTTCCTTCAAATATAGATCCTTTTAACTAAATTTATAAAACAGCTATATATGGATTTTTATTATTCTTTTATATAATAAACACACATTTTTAAAATTTAATTTTTAATAAAAATAAAGGAAGTAATGCTGTAAACCAAAATAAATATATTTTCCTGCTATTCTGATGCTGACATTTAAACATAGCCTGAAACAATGCAAATTTACTTCTTATATTATACATGTGATAGAACACATTAAAATGTCCATTTTAAGGTTTTTAAGAATAAAGATATATGGTTGGTGAAATATTTGAGGTTTTATATAAAACCTCAAATATACTGTAGATTTAACTTATATAATTATATAATTTCATATCTGCTTATCTTTTTTGTTGTCCCAACATACATAAAGAATATGACATAACACCAAGTCATGCCTTTGAAAAAGCAAGATGGACATCCTGAAACGAGAGGGGAGCACAGTGCCATCAGTGTAAACTTAATGGTCTCCCTCATTCCACATCAACTCCTGTCCACTTTGTGTTAGAAGACAAAAGCTACCCTTTCTCTCCAGTGGCTAAAATCTATGGATAATTGCAGGGAGAAATGAAGTAAGATCTGGGTTCTAATTCTAAGCACACATTCAAGAATAGTTTGATCTTAGGTAATGTAAACAGAGAAATAGTTTCCTCATCTAAGGAGATAAAATGAGACAGAGTCAGATTTATTTCTTGAGTTTATAGGAGTATTAAATGAGATAATGTGTACCTGTACAACCCAGAGGCTCCTGAGATTTTCTGTTTCTTTTCTTTTCCTTATATTTAATAATACAGACAGTTCTTTAATTTCCTTCAAATGAAGACATTCAATTTGTAAATTATACCTGGACTTAAAAAATGGAACTTTTTAAAAGAGTAAAATGTCTTGGTCTCCAAACCTTTAAAAATACTGTAAAATATCTTATGAAAATCGTGAATGTACAGCAAAAAAACAATGAATAGGAAAAAGAGAAGAAAAAATATATTTGTTCACTACCTGATAGATGGCAGGTACTCTGCTGAGTTTATGTGATAGTTCATTACCCTGATAATAGCTCTGTGAGGAATATAATATTAGTTTTAATTTTGAGGATGAGAAAAATTGGTTCTCAGAAGCTTTAAAAAATGTATTTTAGATTGTACTGTCTTGCCACGAAAAGTTTACCTGATTTGTCACCTTCTGTTCTACACATACTATGTACCGTAATCTCAAAGACAAACTGCCTTTTAACAATCAAGTAAGTGGAGACTTATTGTGACAAAGATGACGCATGAAATGTCAGAGTGGCAGATGTCCTCCAGGGTGGCCTACATTGCTCATTTGAATACCCTATATTTTATTT
>NDGM011131889.1:0-12881 GCA_002564305.1 Octomys mimax | reverse complement strand
TTTTTTTTTTTTTAAATATATTTTTTAAAATATATTTTAAGTTTGGAATTTCTGTTAGATCTGTTACATTCTCTGTAATGTTTTCCTCTTTTTTTTTATTATCCTGAATTCCTGGAAATATTCTTGTTTCTTATCTACTGAGGCTCACTTACAGTGGCTTTGTTCTTTGTTTCATTTGTAATTGTGACTACTTGGGGCTCATCTTTAATATTTTCATTATCATGAGGGCTGGCCAGATAGCTCAGCAGACTCAAGGGACTGGGGTTCAATCTCTGGCATGCTGTGCTGGCCCCACCCCCAGGGTGCACTGAGACGGCAACCGAGACTGGGCGTGGTGGCATGTGCCTGTAATCCCAGTGCTTGGGAAGGTGAAAACAGGAAGATCGCTATGAGTCGGATCTGTGTAGTGAGACCCTACAGACCCTGTTCTAAATAAATATATATTACATTATAATATATAATAATATATATTATTATTGTCCTCCTTTAGTTTTTTTTTTTTTTTCCAATTTGCATGGGCATATTATACAATGAGGTTTGTGAGGCTATCTGTGTGGCTCGAGTGTGGGTTGGCTTCAGCCTGGACCCACAGGGGTTTCACTGGTTTGGACCAGTTTTGAAGTCAATATCTTGACTGGGAATTCCATTCTTATGATGGTATTATGAGTTTGGCATGGGCCCAGCCCATCCCCAACCCAAACTCATGAGGTTTGATGGGGTTCCTTTTTTTTTTTTTTCCATCTTGCAAAATCTTTTTTCAATCCAGGATTCCTGGCAGACAGTTCTTTCTTGTACCTCCTGTGGACTGGGAGAGATTTCCTGCCTCTTTTTCATATAGGAAACAGGTTTCCTAGGGGATCACAATTGCAGGCACCCACTTCTCTTCCTTTTTTTGTCAGGGTCCCCTGAATAGCCCCTTGGGGTCCCACAGCCCACAATTCAGTAGCTCATACCGTGAGTTAATGTCCCTCTTTGTTTCTGCTTGGAAAGAGGGGGGTATTCTCTGATTCCCTTTGCAACTTGGCCAAGCATTATAAAAAAATTCCTATATGCTTATTTTTGTTCAAGATTTGTATTTGTCTTCTTTGGACTGGGAGAGCCCTAGCAACTCTGCACCCTGTGCTCCTGGAGGAGGGCAGATCGGTTTGTAAATGCTGGGTGCCAAACACGTGACAGGAGAGTGTTGTGTGCTTTGGAGAAGAGTAAGCTCCCTGCAGACTGTGAGGCATGCTGGTCCCTTCCTTAGTGATACTGCATAGTTAGCCTCCACCTTCTTAAAACAAACACACTTCATTCTTCAAAACAAGTAGCCTTAGTTCTCAGGGTAGCAACTGTGACCTGTTCTCTTGGAATTGCCCTACTCACACAGGAGCCGTATGCACACATAGAAATGCACAGTCAAGTTTGTTAAAGGAACACAGAGAACAGACATTTTGTGGAAGTTACATATAAAAGTTCAAATATCAGGTAAGCTGGGTAGGAGATATGATAAATGTCAGACTATACGAAAGGTTTGGATGTTGAATCACACCAGTGTTGTAGATGCATTTCTAACTGGTTCACAGGGTTGCTGTTCCTTTCAACAACCTTAAGGTACTTCAAGGTTTTGGCATTAAAATTCACCAGAGGTAGGATTGTTTTCCGAGCCACCTCAACCTTTGGCTAGATTTTCTAAAAAGGATTTGCCCAAGTGAGCATCTGCTACCCCTGGGAAGGTGATTCAAGCACAGCCCTTCCTTGAGCCGTGTCCTGACACACCCAGCCAAAGCCAAGTGCTTCTGGAGTAACGCTGGGGTGCCTAAACACCACAGGTGGGGCGTGCACTTCTTGGGGCCTGGGTTAGGAACCTGGGTACCTGACTTTGCATGGAATAAAATGGCTACAATGCTTAAGTACAGACTTGATGGATAGCATCATATTATGCTGACCCAAACGTGCAAGAATTACCGTGTAATTTCGAGTGAGAGAGATATCAGTACCATCTTGTAGATAATGAGTTTCGGTGAAATCACTGGCAATGAGACCTCTGTGGAAACATAAAAACAACATGACAAAGTGAGTAAAGACTTGCACTAATGTGTTGCCTGTAAAGGTCTAGGTCCCACAGCTGCAAGGGTCTGACATCTTCATTTTTCAGATAATATAACAGGGCTCCCAGAAGGCTTTCACTTATACAGGTTATCTAGGGAGAAGTTGGGGAGTCCCATGTAGGTGAGAGTCAGCTACGTGTGCTCTGAACAGTAGCCATGGGGCACATGTGCAGCCTCCCCCACGCCTCCCAGCTCTTCCTCCAATGCACACACCTGAACACCCACACTTGTACACACAAGTGTGCACATATACATTCTCACAGTCTTCTACAACACTCCAGGCAGATTGCTGAGTTGGGAAAAACACACTTCTGGAAGTCACAAGACTCCACAGAGTACCATCAATGGCTAAGCCACCTGCCGGAAAAAGAATTTTGGATCCACAGTAGATCCCCAGCTGTTTCCCTGCGGGTGAGGGAGGCAGTTGTCAAAACTGAAATGTCACAGAAGAGGCCAGGAGCAATGATGAAATGTTAAAAGCAGTGATGCAGGTAAGAAGTGAAGAAAAATGATTTTTGGATACACTGAAATATTGAATTTCTAAACTAAACGGAATGAGAGGAAACCCTCCTATTTACCCTTAACTAAAACCATATGCATTGTATCGTCTTCACAGAGGACATCAAGGCATGGGTTATTTAGGTTTTAAGTTAGTTCACAACTTCTTAAGCTGTGGGCACTCTTTTATCCTGCTCGATGCAACTAGAAGAAGTATTTCCGGTGTACCTATTTCATGTTAGCTTTTAGCTGCTAGGATACAAAAATAAAGAAGACTGCCCCCTGCTCTTGAGGGCACTGCGGACTGGTGGGGCGGGGAGAGCAGCCACAGAATGGTAACTGCATCTTCCTGGGTGTGCAGTAGGTAGAATGCAGGCTGCCATCTAATCATAATTGTCAACTAGACTGGACTAAGGATTCTGGGATAAGTGATTGGCTCGTGGAAGCTTAGATACTTTGCTCCGCTGATGCCTAGTTGAAGGACATGAGCTACTGGGTGTGTGTCTTTTGAAGGGTGTGTCTCCTGCTGGTTCTGCTTCCCTGCCACAATGAAATGCGCAGCTTTGCCTGACCATACTCCTCTATGGTGTTTCTCTCCTTCTTTCACTTGGTGGCATCAGGTATTTTATACCGGGGCTTCAAAGGCTGACTAATGCAGAGTGGAGGGGGAAAGGTTTTGCAGAGAGAGCTGACAACAGCTAGGTCTGTTAGGAGTAACAGGAAGAGAAGGGAGTTCCAGGCCGAGGACGGGCAGATTAGGAGACCTGAGTATCTAGGACCCGGAAGCCAAGATAGCGCAAGACAAAGATGGGCTGTAAACAGATGAGAGATTTTATTTATTTTGGCAATAAGGGGTCTGATTTCTGTAGGAGGTGAAGTAGAGGGTTATGGTGCTCTCTTCCTTCCTTTGTCTTCAGAGAATGTTCTTTATACCACTGGCATCACTCTACTCTGGACTCAGATGAGCACAAATCTCACCTGCAACCTACTGGTGCTGGGAATTCTGGGGAAGGGGCCCTTTCCTCATTCTCAAGGTTGAGGTTGCAGCTACAGGGCTGCTCCAGCCTGCTTTGGAAGGATGCTGGTGAGGGACACAAAGCTGTCATTGGTAATGACAAAGGAAAGGAAGACAAGATTGTAGGAGTCCTTGTGCCCCAGGTGGCTTCTCTTCTTATTCAGTAAGTCCCTTTCTGGCTTCATTCAGTTCAAGTTGGGTTTTGTAGTCAGCACCCTCATAAATATGGCAGAAAGGGTTAAAAGCGAGAATGTTGTGAGTATAATAGGCAAGAAATACTTTCCCTGCAAACTCAGGTTTTCTTAGCAACCTTCCCAGCCAACTTCAGAATAGAGGGTAATCTCCCTGTTTTATATAGATTTCAATATATTTAGGACGTGCCTGGTTTAAATCAGTTAGACTCTTACAGCAGGGCTGAGTTGTACTATACTTAACAGCGAGTGTTTGAGAAGTGTGTGCCAAAAGTATAAAACACAATCTTTCACACTCACTGACAAAGCACATGGATTCTCCTGTGCCCTTCAGTTTTCACTCTGGGAGAAGCAAATCATGCTGGAGAAGTTTGGTGTCCCTGGCAGCACCGGACTTGTACAAGCCATTCTCTGAGTTCCCTCTCCTAAGCTGCCCCAGGCTCCCCTGGGCTGGCCTATTCTCAGGGGGACTGAAGGCCAGCAGGGTGGTCAGAAGAGGGACTGACCACAGCAGGTGGGGAGACACAGAGCCCTAGAGAAAGGAGTCTGGATCTGGAGAAGGGGTGGACACCGTCTGCGGGACAGAGGGCTCAGGAGAGTGGAGGAGACTGGTGCCCTAACAGGGGAGCCCTAGTAAGAAGGGAGGGGGAAGCTGAAGGAGCTTGCCACAGGGACATCTTCAAGAAAACAGGGAACTAGGAATGAAAGCCAAGAGAGAGNGGTGGCCAAATTGGTGAGATGAGGACAGAGAGTGGCCAGCGGGAACAAAGCTGGAGAGGGAAGGGCTGAAAAATACCCAGAGCACAGAGGGTGTGAAGAGCCCAATGCCCCAGTGAGGCAGGACCTGTCGGCTTTAGTGGTCTCAGAAGCCTCCAGACCACAGAGAAAGGAGAAAATTTTAATATGCCTTGAGTTACATTACTAATTGTATTACCTACTATTTGTGCATATATATTAATTATATTTTATTAATAATTTACCTTGAGTTACATCTTTACTCCTTTATTTCTAATTTTGAGACAGGGTCTCAACTAAATTCCTGCATTGTCCAGGTTCATCTCCAACTTGCACTCTTCTTGCCTCAGGCCCCCCTAAGCACTGGGATTACAAAAGTGTCCTCCATGCCCTGTTGCAATCTTTCTTTTCCTTGCCATCAAAATGTCACGCAAGTTAGGCAGAAGTACAAACAAAGTCACACTGTGAGCTCCAGAAGTTCCCTAGTACTAGTGCTTGCTTCTTCTTGCCCAGGAAGAGGGAAGCGGGGCCCAGCGTTCACCCTGAGGCTGTGCTGCAGCTGTGGACCTTGGGACAAGCTCTTGCCTGAGTTTGTCTCTTCTAGGCTGGGCTACAGTCTTGTTACTGCATACTGTACATCCTTGGGAGACACTGTGAAGGAGAAGGGAGAGGAGCAGCATGAACTCAGTGCTGCAAATCCAGCCTTTTGGAGCCTGACAACTATATTGAGATTTGAGGGCGAGTGGAGGAAGTGAGAAAATGGGATTCTTGATTCCTTTCCAGGCTCTGACAGTCACCCTCAGGGCCTCCTCCAGGAGCTCACTGACAGTCACCTCCTCCAGGAGCTGCCATGGTACAGGCCACACATTTACTAGCAGAATCTACCCTGGGGGCTCCACGGGTGCCCTTCTCCCTGTTCTGGCCACTCATCTCTCTTGGAAAGGGGATTCATGGCACCCACAAGGGAGGGGAGAGTCCTAGGCATAGAAGGACATTGCCTATTTATCAATTAGTCCACTTAAAAGATGCTTCCCACTCTCATCCCTCTTGGTTCCCTCTCCCCTGACCTCCAACACTTGCATGCCTTTCCCGTGGTCTCTGCAGTGCCCACAGCTTCATCCTGCCTCTCCTCCTTTTACACCCGGGCAATTTTCCCTCTGGCTCATGCTTACTCCACTCAACAATGGCCTCTGACTGGTTCTAGAACCTTCTAGACCCTATCTCACGAGGGCCTTTGCATTTGCCTTGCCCTGCACCTGGATTATTCTTTACAGGGCTTTTCATGCAGCGGGCCTCCCTCACCGTGCTATGCTTACTTACGGTTGTCTTCCTAGCAGAACATTCCCTGGTGGTCTTTTCACCCCTACTGCTCCACATCATAGAGTCCCTTTGGCTTCATGCACAGCATTCCTACTCAGCCTATTCAACTGTTTACTTTTCTGTCTATCTCCCCTTTCAAGAATACAAGTCACCTGGGCACTCTCTGTATGCACCACAGTTTCCCCCAGCTCTGTACAGTGCCTGCCACAGTCTCTTCCTTCTCAGCTAATTATTATTGGTTGGGAATTCCCCTGGGCCAAGCATCTGCTAAGCTTGTCATATCTCATTTAATTCTTATAGTCTATCTCTATGAGCTAGACACAGGGATGTTAACTCATGTGATCGACATCACACTGCAAATGGCAGTGCCTAGGTGGATTGGCTTTAGAATTTGTGCTCTTAACTGTCGTGTGTTATTACCAGACTTTACAAGCTAATGAAGCAATAATACCAGCTAATTAAGCAATGTTTATTTTTTTGTGGTACCCGAGAACTCAGGGCCTTGCACTTGCGAGGCAGGTGCTTATGTCTCTGGGCTATCTCACTATTTGCTCCGGTGCTATGCTGCGTGCTGAATAAACATCTCTTGAGTGGACTAATTGACACATAGGCAATGTCCTTTTATGCCTAGGACTCTCCCCTCCCTTGTGGGTGCCAGGAATCCCATTTCCTTGTCTAGGGCCATGGATGAAACTGAGAGGGTGCTGACTGAGGTGTTCTAAGATGTGTCCCTACTTTAAAAATGGGTGGAAGTCACAGGAGAAAATTAAGAGGGGCATAGGGACAATGACCATATTGGATATGATAGCAATGCTCCTGTAGATTTCCCTAAAGATCAAATTCAATTAGAGGGGCTCTCTCATGTCAGCAAATGGGAACAGAAGGTGAATTCATAACTTCATGATAACGTTCCCTCTCTCTGCTCATTAGATTACCTGGTCTAACAAGGCATTTTGTTCTTCTTGACACTAGAAAATAAAATGTATTTTCACTGCCAGGAGTTGATCTTGCTGGGTTTCATTTGTTTTGCTGTTACAAGTGCTATCTAAATCTTTGCTTGTAGGGCCAGTATTTGTTGTGGTAGACACTGGAATCAGATACTCCATAGGCTCCCTATCTAGGAAGGATAGACCCAGAGTGATCAGCCCCTGAAACTTTGTGTATAGTTCAAGAAGTGCTTCTAACCCTGAATTCCTTGTTGGCAGAGCAGAAATGAACTGTAAGACAATGGGGAGGAATAGCTCACACTGGGAAGGCAAGGCGAAGAATGAGGAGAGAGCAGGAGAACAGTCCAGATAGAGGCGACGACATACTGAGAGGTTTGGCAGTATAGGGACAGCAGGCTAGTGGGCTGTGGGCTTAGGCAGTGTGCAATGACATGGAGTCCCTACACACTGGGCGTGAGGTTTGAGGTGGGCAACGCGCTGTTGCTCAGATGCACAGGCTGGGGACAGGCCCTGCAGCTGGCAGGTACCACTGACCTTGTTCTGGGCAAGGTGAAGCCATGACACATGGCAGTGAACCCAATATGCAGGAGCATTAGAGCTAAAGGGTGCTCTGCTAGTCATGGGTAAGACTTTGCAGAGAAACAGGTAAAGCAGACAGCAGAAAGTTTAGTGAGGCGGCTGAGGTGAAGGCTCAAAGGGCCAGGTCCGAACACCAGCTTACAAGATGCAAAACTCAAGAGGGGCCCAGCAGTGGAAGCATGTGGCAGTGTGCACTGATAAGACTGGGGGTCATGGTAGGCTGCATGGAATGGGAACAGGGGCCACAAACTGGGCCCAGTCAAGTGTGAGCGCCGAGGGCTCTTCTGTTGGCCCTTGGTGTGAGGTCTGAGGAGGGCCCTGGTATGGGGACAGAGACATCAGGAAGCATGCACTTCTATGGGAGAATGAGTAGAGCCTAGTCCTTTCCATTTGAAAGTTGCATATTTTGATTTCAAAGTCTTTTGGTATATTTGGCAAAAAATGACCACTTAGAATTACATTATGACATGATGTATGAAAAGTTCTTATAAACTATCTTGCCTTCTTGAAAAGATTTTACTACTAAGAAAAAAAACCCCAAAAAACCAAAAATCAAACAAATGAATTCTAGGGCTGGCCAAATAACTCAGCAGATTAAAGTGCCTGCAAGCAGGTGCAGGGGCGGAGGGTTCCATCCCCAGGCCTGCCATGCTGGTCCCACCTCCGGGACATGCTGAGATTAAGACTGGGCATGGTGGCACGTGCCTGTAATCCCATCTCTTGGGAGGCTACAAACAGGTGGATCGCTACAAGTCCAATCTAGTGAGACCCTGAACACCCTGTAGACCCTTCCCTAAAAATACAAAGAAGAAACAACCCCCTCCAAAAGCAGAAAAACAAATGATCTCTAAATTATTTTTTAGATCAATATGGAAAGTATACTTTCCTACATTTACCATTATATAATTTAGTTATAGAGTTTGAGCGAAAAGAATCTCATTAAAATGATACATTTCATTTCTCAAAGCGCAGGAGAGACAAGAAGAAACACACACTTTTGTCTCCGGGTTCTGTCTCTAGTGCCCACCCCAGAAGTGAATCCATTTCTCCTTTGCCCTTCCAGTATTCTGCCGTGGACTCTCTTTGCTCTCCTTATTTCCTGTTTGCTTATTCCGCCTCCCCCTCCGCCCCCACACACATGTTAACGGACGCTGAAAGGCAGAATCTACCCCCAGGTCAGCACTGTGTCTCAGACCCATTTATAAATACATGGACAGCAAGAGAATCACCGCCATAGAAAAGCAACCCAGCCGGATGGCTACACCTAAACTAACTGCAACAATTAAAAATAAAAGAAGCATGGTTCAAAGTGTCTTTACTCATCTAGAGGGGAAGGGCCCGAAGGCAACCACATTCACTGCCTCCTTATTGCAAGAGCTCAAAGTGTTCTCAGGTCAGCCTGATCCTTCCTGACACCTTGCTATCAATTTCAGAACTCTTTAAATGTGGGACCCGGGGAAGGGAAAAGTCAGAGACTGGCGCCAATTACTTAGAGTAGGAAAGAACTTACTGATGACTTGTCAACCTTTTCCTTATTATTTCTTTGAAGCCCATACATATGGTTTGCGGGTTTAATTATTCCACACAACATAGTCACACAAAAGTGACACAAGATTGCTCTCGTCTGTCAATTAACACCAGCAGGCACTCTGGACACTGCAATTAAATCACACATGCAACGCAGGCTTCAGTGATTCCTTCTTCCCAGAGACCCATTTGGTATGCACAACATCCAATCTCGGTTTCTGCTAAAGATTTATTTTATCACATATTATTATCCCACAAATTACAAAATCATTCATATATAAATTTGGGTAATGGTTTTCTTTTACTAGAATGTGGAGAGACAGCTAAAGAGATTCTCGTATGAAGGCCAAGTTGCCTAGAGGTTTACCAAAACATAGCACTCAATAAAAACTGTAATTAAAAAGCATGATCTGTATTTTCCTTGTTACTAAATGATTATTCTATATTAAATATTATCTATTCCTGAATTAGAGCTAAATACACTCAGAGAAAGATCTGGGGATAAACCGGGGTGGGACACGTGCTCCGAATGGTCTCTGGTTTTCAGCACAGACCATAAACACAGGATGGAGCCACAGAGTTCTTCATGTTGACGCCACCAGATCATCTGAACTATTTTATGGAGGGTTCAGACTGCGCATTATAAAACCAGTGCATGGAGATATAAAATAAGAAGAAAAATGAAAAACAAGTGATAATCAAAGGGATCTGATACTTCCTTCCTCTCAGATTTGCTTGACCTTCTTTCAGGACTTGGTCTCTGCAAATACAATGCTTGTTGTTTTCCTTATGGAGGAGGTTAGCATGTCATGCTGAGAAACTTATCTTCTGGGGTCATAATTAGGGAGGGAAAGCACAGCCTCACTACTGCTATCTCCCTTATAACTCGCCACTACCATCAGTATTTTTCCTGGCTCCTACTTGCTCCGTTTTTGCTCTCTGTATGCCAGGCCCAGCCTTGTTTTTTGCATGCACTTTGTTTCTTTTTTTTTTTTTGTGGAACCGGGGATTGAACTCAGGCCCTTGCGCTTGCCAGGGAAGCGCTTATCCCACTGAGCCATCTCCCCGGCCCTGTTTCTTTTTTTAAAAAAAAATGTATTTGGTTGTCACAGGGTCTCACTATACAGCTCAGATTCCTGGTGATCATCCCAAGCACTGGGGTTACAGGTCTGCACCACCATGCCTGGACTGTGGCTGGCTCAGCCCACCCTAGGGGCAGGGCTGGTGGCATGTGGTACCAGGGGTTGAACAGCAGTCCCTGTGCTTGCTTAAGCTTGCTATGCAGGCGCTTTAGCCTGCTAAGCTGTCTTGCTGCCCCCCTGCATGCACTTTCTTACTTTTCCTGATAGAGACCCCATAAGATCAGGATTGTTAGCACTCGCCTGTTAAGGAAAAGGAAACATTCAGAAAGGTCAAGTGACTTCTCCGTAGCTCCATAGTTGAGCCGGGGAGACTGAATTTGACCTTGGCTGCAAAGCCCACCCCTTCCCAGCTGCTGGTCAGCACTGCCTTGCCTAAAGAAGGCCCAAGGTTGTAAATGACTGAAAATAAACATCTGCAAATCATGCGCCACATCTTTTCTGAAATGAATGTTTCCACAATGCTGAAACAAACCATTGGCAATGGTGTGTGTGGCGCCTCCTTCACACTCAACTCTATTTAGTTACAAAATTCAGATTATTTTTGATTATAATTTCAGCATTTTGGGAAACCAACTATTTAGAACTGTACATCTGTCAGAACAATGGAGCATTTACATTCCATTTTCTTTTGTTATTCTCCATTTACGAAAATACTCAAAATGGTCAAAAACATTTTTGTTTTCCTCTAGAATAAAAAAAAAAGGAAAAAAACAACCTCCCTTTGCCCAGCTCTTTCTCATTGAGCTTCAAAAGCTATGATAAATAAAACTGTTGATACAGCATTTTGCAAGCTGGAGGGGACAATTATGTTTCCTGCAAAGTAATTTCTTAATATGTGGCTTCCTTTATGAGTCACAAATCTACAGAGTTTGTATCAAATTGTGGGGCATCTACACTGCGATATGTAGTCCTACCATCCTTGGGGATGAGACTGCTCAGGTGAGCTGATCTATCCCCAGGGGCCATGTTCAGCTGCTGTAGACCCAGTGGAAATCTGTAGGAGCGCCAGGCAGGGCTCATTTGACAATTGTATTCTCCGCCTAAAATGTAAAAGCAGGTGGACAACCACAGGCCCCTGCCTCTGCAGCCTTCGGGGGTTCTGCCACATGGGCTTCAGCACCATGGCAACTTCCTCCAGCTTTGAACAACCATCTGTATGTAGAAAGTCTTGAAGGTGGGCTGACACGCTGTCACAGCCTGCTCTTAACCTCATGGTTGTCTTCATGGTATAAGGTTTCTTGAGAAATACAATTTTAGATACAGAGGATAAGTTGAAAAACCAAATAAACTATGATTTCAACCAGCAAGTAAAGCCTCATCTTGATTTATCTCAGAATAGATCAAACAACTTGGTCAGGCGGGTTAATTTAGGTAGCTTTCTTTCAGCATAGGTGGAAGAGCTCTTTGGCTCAAGCCTCAGAATTTTGCTAGTGAAAATAACTTTTGTCTATAGCAACAGCAGTGGTAGGTAACATTGGCCTGGGTGTACACTAAGCTAAGGCATTTTATATGTTTGTTTGTTTATTTGGTGTTCAAAATCAAACTCAGGACCTTGTGCTTACCAGGCAGATGCTGTGCTGTTGAGCTCTATGCCTGACCCTATACGTCTTTTTTCCCTATATGACTTTTTAAATTTAACTTTTACAACAAACTTGACAGGTAAGGGCTTCTTTAGAGATGAGAAAGTGGAGGCACAGAGAAGATAGGTCACTTGCTCAGAGTCTCAGAGCCGGTACTTGGTTGGCTGTTTGACATCAGAGCTCAACTTCTGATTGCTGTGCTTACCTGACTCCCTCCTTTCCCGGTCTTACATTGGCCTTTTCTGCCAGTCTCCCTCTAAATGAGTGACTACACTTAGCAATCTCTGTCTTTAGAAGCAATTATGAAGAACTTCTGGTTTGTGGTCAGTGGAATATCTATTTCTCATTTATTGCCACGGGTCTATGCTAAACACAGCAGTGAGGAACTGCCCAAATCAGGGTCCTGTTTACCTCTAGTCAGGAGAATACTCCTCCACCAGTTGTGATCCTTTTAAGTATAGTAGGACAGGGAAGATTGATACTATCCCATACACAGAGGTGCATGATAAGTTCATTGTGACTGCTGTGGAAGACTCAAGCCCATTTGTATTTACAATGTCTAATAATCTGTAATTTTCAGATCATCTAAATATGGTCTGAAAATAAGTGAGTAGGCTAAACTCCAGAAGCAAAGTCAACTTTTAATTCATTTGTTGGGCTTGGGAGATAGCTCAGTGGTTTAAATGTCTGCCTGGCAAGTGCAAGGACCTGGGTTCTTTTTTTTTTAGGGAAGGGTCTACAGGGTGTTCAGAGTCATTAGATCAGACTCATAGTGATCCACCTACTTACAGCCTCCTAAGAGTGGGGATTACAGGTGCATACCACCATGCCCAGTCTCAATTGCCATCTCAGTGTGCCCCGGGGGTGGGGCCGGCACAGCAGGCCTGGAGATTGAACCCCCGGCCCCTGCGCCTGCTTGCAGGCACTTTATTCCACTGAGCTATTTGGCTGCCCCAAGGACCTGGATTCAATCCCCTGTATCTCACACCATGCTGTCCCTGAAACAGGGTGTGGTGGCACATGCCTATAATCCCAGGCTGGCAAGGCTAACACAGGAGGATAACTACGAGTCTGAGCTGCGTAGCAAGATCCTGTACCAAATAAATAAGTGCATAAAAGATTTTTTAAAATGTAATTCATTTGTTGCCTGTCTACCTTGCTCTGAATGGCAAGTGGAATTTAGGGCATGCCGCTAAGCCCACCCAGATGCTGCATAGACCCACACAGTCTATGATGTAGCAGCACATATTATAAACT
>NDGM011131879.1:0-10084 GCA_002564305.1 Octomys mimax | reverse complement strand
CGAGTGTGTTAGTTACTCTTCTCTTGTTGCTGAGACAGAGTAGTCAATGCAAAAAAATCAAGAAGGGGAGGTTTATTTAACTCACAGTTTATGGAGGTTTCGGTCCATAATCAACTGGCTCCATGACAGGATGGCATGGCTCAGGAGCAATAGTCCAAGGTGGTAGAAGACAGCAGAAGCAGCAAAAGTAGAAGGGTCATGAGAAAGCCTCTTTAGATTCCTTGTATTGTAAGCAAGTTCTACCTTCTCCTTGCGTAAATGTAGCTCTCCCATCTTCTTGCTCCTGTCCTCTTGCACAAGATCATGATGTTTGCAAACTGAGGACCCTGACCCTTGCTGAGTCATTCACTTAAACTTTCAGACTTCTCAAATTGGCACAAGGTATCTACCATTGCAGTAAGCAAGGACAACACCTTGGCTTGAATGGTCACCACAGACTGGAGTGAACAAACAGAAGGCCCCTGGCACGGTGGGGTGTGCTGCCAAACACACAGGCCATAACACTAGGTGGAGAAAACTGTGACCAGTTGTATTTCAAA
This sequence comes from Octomys mimax, assembly GCA_002564305.1. Taxonomy (NCBI): domain Eukaryota; kingdom Metazoa; phylum Chordata; class Mammalia; order Rodentia; family Octodontidae; genus Octomys; species Octomys mimax. The sequence goes on along the minus strand of NDGM011131879.1, from coordinate 9,545 downwards.
ACTGTGGATCCTAGAAGGAAACCAACCTTTCACAAATACAGAAAAATTTTCTTTTCTTCTGAGGACTCATTTTTTTTCTCCCTCTTTTTTCTTTTCTTCTTTATTTATTGTGGTTTTGGGCAATTTTCCTTTATTTTTCTCCTTTCATGGTTTTCTTTCTCTCATTTAATTTTTTGTTACACTTATGTGAATCTAATGTTTTACTTCTACTCTTTAGAATAGTAGCTTCTCTCAATTCTCTCTGCCTTCTCATTATCCATTACTGAATATTTAAAAATTTACATTTTTTATTTTTCTGTTTTCCACCCCATCTTTATTGGTATAGTCTTCAATTTTTATTAGTCTCTTTATATTGTTAGCTAACTCAATACTATTACTGTTTACTTCTTTTCTATTGTTAGTGGAGGTATATTTGTTACACCTAATAGATATTTATTGTATGCCAATGTTTAGTTTATCTTAATGCTTATAGTAATAAATTTCTTCCTATGGTTGAAGGTGGTAAATTATTGTTTTTTATATGTCAATGTCATTTGTTTTTGTCTTAATTTTTATTTTTCATTTATTTGTGAATACCAGAATGGCAGACTGTTGTTTTTAATTGATTTATTCTACTACCCAATATCTGTTTTGCCTGTGTATCATTAACATTGAGTTCCATTCCTAGAAGTCTATCGCTTCACCAATTTTAGAGCATTTTCTCAGCCTTAATTAAAAGAGGTAGTCAGATCTATTATATAAGGACAAGCTTATTGTTAGCCATGTACAGAGTGCATAATTGGACAGAAAACACTCAATAAACATATCCCTATTTTTCACAGCAAAGTCTTTCCTCTATAGGAACCTGAAAATCTCAGCAAGAAATAAAACAATAATAGAAAAGTAAGAAAACAAAGCAATGAGATGTTTTTAAATATGTACACATCGTGAATGCCAGTCTGTAGGTCCTTAAGGGGAAGTAAATCAAAACTACAGAGCTGAATTGTTCAAAAGGTTAACAAAATTTTTATTTATTTATTTATTTATTTATTTATTTATTGGCAGAACCGGGGATTGAACTCAGACCCTTGTGCTTGCAGGAGAAGCACTTACTGAGCCATCTCCCCAGACACCCAAATTTTTTTTAAAAAAATCAACAGATCAGAAAGGTGCTAGGTGAATTCAAGGATGATATACTCAAATATATAATGGACATAATGAAAATACCAGGAAGTTTACAGAAGGCACTAATAAAATGCTAGCTATGTTAAACAAAATGACACAAAGCATTAATGACCAGTTAAGCAAAATATTGGAGTTTATAAAAAGATTACAAATGAAAATTCACAAGAGTAAAATTTCTACTGAAAATATCAGCAGAAAAGACTCATGTAACAAAAGTGTCCAGACTAGAAGAAACAATTGATGCTGGAGAGTAGTTATCTCGAGATACCTTAAACATGAGAGAATATAAAAATGAATCCAATTGCTCATAGGTGAACCACTGAAGGATACTCTAAGATTAATTAGAATTAGTGAAATGTCAGAAGATAGCACAAAGGGTATAAAAAATGTATTTACATAAGTAACATTATAAATTTCCAAAATAAGGAAAGAAAACCACAAATAAGTAAGACAACTTGAAACCCAAAGAGATATGATCAAAAAAGTAGCTCTCCATTGTGAGACCATTGTCAAAATCCTAGAACTCTGACACGAGGAGAGAAACTTAAAAGCTACCGTAAAGAAGTCACACATCACTTATAAAGTGAAACTCATTAGAATTGCAGCATGCTTCTCAACACTACCTTAAAAGCCAGGAAACTTTGGGAATGAAGTGAGTCAAGCCCTAAAAGGAAGCAACTTTCAATTCAGAATTAGGTGCCCTGCTGAACTATCTTTGGAAAGTTTTAGAGAGTAGGATACTTCTATGATAAAGAGCACCTTAAGCAACTCATAATCACTAAGCCAGTACTCCAAAAATTTTTCAAAAGTATCCTAGAAAGAGACAATGAAGACAAGAATGCCCAACATCTAATAAAATGAATACTCCAGGTGAGATGAACAGTCAAGCAAAGTCAAGTAAAGAGTAAATCAACAACAACAAAAAATAATGCAGTGATAGGAAAAAACAAATAAACAGTACTTTTAGTATTAACCCTTAATGTGAATGGTCTCAAATACCCAATTAAGATACACTTGGTGGACTTGGTCAAGAATCAAATTCCAGCCATATTCAATATAGAACAGATTTAGTCCAAGATCTAACTCATGAATTAAAAATCAAATGATGGAAAACAATATTATAGTCAACAGGAACCTCTTAAAATAGGAGAAGCTATCACATTTTTCAACAAAATGGACTTCAAGCCAAATATGGTTAGACGAGGCAAATAAAGTCATCCAAGTTGGTTAAAAGATCAATTCAGTAGGAAGAGATAATGATTATAAATATTGAGGCACCATATCTCAGTGCACCTAATTTTACAAAACAAACATGTCTGAACATAAAAATGGGATAAACACCAGCAAAGATGTAGTGGGGACCTCAATATTCCACTAATATTCCACCATTGACAAAATCATCAAAGAAATATCAGAGTTGAAAAAAAATTTTCAAATAGGATAGCAATTGCTTCAAACAACAGGGGAATACATTCTTCTAAGCAGCACTTGTGGCTTTCCCCATAATGTACCACATGCTAGTTCAAAAACAATGCTTTGGTAAAAGCAAAATGAAAAGATTTATTCTATACCTATTATAAGATTATTTTTGAACAAAGCGGAAATAAGGAAAAAAATAAACCAAAGAAATTATGAAAAATCATGCAATTCAAATAGCACCCTCTTGAATAATCAATGGAATACAAAAGAAATAAATGCAAATTTAGTGAGTTCATAGAATCAAGTGATTATCCTATACTACCTACAAGACATTTAGGATTGGTAAGAACACTGGTAAGAACACTTGTGTTCATTGGTAAGAACACTTAAAGAAATTTATAGCAGTAGTATAGCACTGAATTATTACATGAGAATAACAGAGTGAGCCTGAATAAATAATCTAATCATGTACCACAAAGACCTAGATAAACAAACACAATCCAAATTCAAACCCAGTACAAGCAATGAAGTTTGTAAGAATAAGAGAGCAAATTCTTTAAATTGTGACTACAAATTAATATAGGCTCAATGAATTAAAGAATTAATATTTTAAGAGAGTTGATAAAATAGACAAAACAACAGTTAACTTACCAAGGAATAAAGAAATAGGTACAGCCAGATAGCTCAGAGGACTACAGTGCCTGCTTAGGCAGACCCAGGGTCTGGGCTTCCATCCCAGGTTTGCTGTGCTGGCACTGCCCCCAGGAAATGCTGAGACATCCATTGAGACTGGTCGTGGTGGCAAGCGCCTATACTCCCAGCACTTGGAAGGCTGAAAACAGGAGAATCACTACAAGTCCAATCTGTGCAGTGAGACCCTACAGCCCCCATACAATAAATAAATAAATAAATAAATAAATACCCAAATCAGTATAATTAAAAATACAAAAGGTGAAAACAGCCACAATAAAAATCAAGATTATTATGATTTCAAAAATGTGTACTCCCATAAATTGGAGAACTCAGAAGAAATTGATAGATTCTTTGATACACATGAATTATTGAAATAGAAACAGAAAGTATTAAAAACTCTGAACATTCTGGTAACACACAATGAATTAAAAGTACTAATTAAAAACAACAAAAGCAACAAACTTCCAAATAAGGAAACCCCAGGTCCCAGTGGATTCACTGGTTAATTCTCAAATAATTTTACTTGATGTATAATGTGAATAAAATCAAGCTCTCTAAATGACTGGAGAACTCTCAAAATTATTTGTGGAAGTTGCATCATATTAAAAGAGGAAAAGTTGAAAAATTAAAGTCAAGAAAAAAACAAGGCTGTAAACTATCACCATTTCTGTTCAATGTATTCCTCAATATATTACCTGGAGAAATCAGACAAGAAAGAGGAATAAAATGTATCTGTATAGAAAAAGAAAAAGTCTAAACATCATTTTCAGATTTCATGATTTCCATATAGAAAATCCAAAAACATCCACAGAAGTATTATTAGACCTGATGATCAAATTCAGCATCATACTAAGATATGAAAATCAACACAGGAAAATCAACAGTGTTCTTGTACAGCAAAAACGAACTGATTGAGAAAGAAATTAGGAAAACAATAGGGCTGGCCAAATAGCTCGGAGGATTAAGGCATCTGCAAGCAGACACAGGGGCTAGGGGTTCGATCCCCAGGCCTGCTATGCCAGACCTGCTCCCGGGGTGCGCTGAGACAGTGATTGAGACTAGGCTTAATGGCACACACCTGTAATCCCAGCTCTTGGGATTTTATATATATAATTTTTTTGAGGGGGCTGGCTCAGGATGCCTTAAGGGTAAGTCTGGGAAGGCATGAGGATCTGAGGATCAAACCACAGCATCCTGAGGCTGACTACTTTACTTAAGCAGGCACTTAGACAAGTGAGCTAATGGGAAGACCCCTGTAATCCCAGCTCTTGGGAGGCTGTAAACAGAAGAATCACTGCAAGTACAATCTAGTAGTGAGATCCTGAATACCCTGTAGACCTTTCCTTAAAATACAGAAAAAAAAAGAAAAAGAAAACAATATCATTGTAATAGTGTCATGAAAAATTAAATGATTAGTTTACTAAGGAAGTGAAAGATCTCTACAATTAAATCTACATGATACTGAAAAAGAAAATAAAAATGAGTTTATGAAATTGAAAGATAGTGCTTGTTTCTGGATAGGTGAATAATAGCCATAATTTCAAAAACCGATATGTTGATTCAACACAAAACCAACCAAAATACCAGTAGAATGAGAGAAAAAATTCTGAACTTCATACAGAACCAACAGAGGTCCAGTGTAGCAAGGGAAATTTTGGGCAACAACAGTGCAGCAGGAGGGAATCAGCATTTCAAATTTCAAAATATATTACAAAGCTACTGTGATAAAACCAGTAAGACATTAACAAAAAGCAGACGTCTGGCTCCGTGGAAAGGTATAGAAGTTGCAGAAAAAACTTCAGACAGATTTAGCTATCTGATCTTTGAAAAGGAGGCCACAAACTTATGCTGGAGGAACTATAGCCTCTTTCCCAAATGCTACAGAGAAAAGCGCCTATAGCTATACAAAAGTTTGAATCCAGAACAGTGTCTCTTGGGCCAGCCTAATAGCTCAGCAGATTAAAGTTCCTGCAAGCAAGCGCAAGGGCCGGGCTTTGATCCCGAGGCCTGCTATGCTGGCCCTGCCCCTGGGGCATGCTGAGAGGGCAATTGAGACTGGGTGTGGTGGTCCACGCCTGTAATCCCAGCACTTGCGAGGCTGTAAACGGGAGGATCACTATAAGTCCGATCTAGTAGTGAGACACTACATATCTTGTAGACCATTCCCTAAAATAAATAAATAAATAAATAAATGTCTTTCACTATGCATTAAACTAAAATCAAGTTGGAACAAATACATAAATGTTAAAGCAGAAATAATTTTCTGAAAGATAAAATGGAGAACCATTAAAGACAGTCATAAATAAAGGCCTTGTAAACAGAACCTAGAAAATAATAATGAGAATGAACAAATGGAATCATATAAAATTGCAAGGATTTTGTGCTGCAAAAAGGAAACAACCAACAGAATGAAGAAACAATCTACACGATAGGGAAAACTTTGACAGATTTCCTCAAACAGAGGACTATTATCTGGAATATGTGAAGAATTAAAAACATCAAACCCTTTCCAAAATAAAAATAAAAATGGGGACTTAAAGTGAAGAGATGCTTCTTACACCCTGTACAAGTGGTCAAAAATATATGAAAAATGTTCAACAACTCTAGTGATTATAGAAATAAAAAGCCATCACTGAGGTTCCATTTACTCCAGAGAGCATGTTTACCATCAAGAAATCAAACAATAAAAAAGGCTGATGTTGCTACAGTGAAAAAAGAAACACTTCCATAGATGGTGAGAATATAAACTAGTGAAACCATCAGGAAAATCAGTATAGCAATTTCTCAAATTATCAAATGTAGAAATTCTATTTGACTAAGATTTCACTCCTCGATGTCATCCCCAAAGAGTGAAAGTGATCATATTAGTTTAGTATATGGATATTCATGTTAATAGAAACACAAATCATAATAGTTATATATTTGAAGAGAGATGTCCATAAAAATATTAAAGTATATAGAATATATAAAAAGTATATAAATATTAAAAATATTAAGAGGGATTCATATGTGATGAAATATTACTTTGATCCAAATGAAGAAAAATGAATCATTTGTAGAAAAATGGATGCACATAGAGATCATAACAGTAACTGAAATAAATGAGATACACAGTTTTAAATGTCATGTGGCTTCTTTCATGTGAAAGAGTCAATATGTAAACAAAGAGTGGAACAAAGGATAGATATTAGGAAATAAGGAGATAGATGCTTTGCAAATGAAACTGGAACCAAGAGATGGATACAGGGGGACAATAGGGGAGAGAAAGGAGGTGACATAAGGAATTCAGATGTGATATGCACAAATAACAACTCCTCATAGGAATGCAATCATTATACAGTATAAACTGTACTAATAAAAAATGAAAATTGAAACAGAAAAGAAGCTATTAACAATTGCAACAATGACTGTAATCTTTATAATATTGCAAACGTGCAAATAAAGGAAAAAAAAAACTAGCTTGTATCTTCATTATTAACATTTCCTGAAGTAGAAGCTAATATTCAGTGTTGTTACAGATACATTCTAAGATGGCCCCAATCAGTTCTGGATTCTACTATGATAGGATGTCACTTCTATATTCTGCTGAACTTATTTAAGACTATTCCCTCCAGCAAACTCACACTAGACCCTCCTTGCTAACAAAAAATAAATAAGGGTTTTTTACAGTGAAAGTTTCCACAGCAAGAAACTTCAGGCAGCAACAAAGAGCTCTGGGGATCTCCGGTCAGTAGCCAGCAAGTAACAGGGGCCTTCTTGACTACAGAGTCAAGGTAATTAATTTTACCAATAGCATGGTGAGACAAGAAGGCTTTCACCCTTCAAATGAAAACTCAAGAGAAAAATACTATTTAATTTGTTTGCATTCTCATAAAGGTCTTATTTGTGTTTTGAGAACCCAGCCCACAAAATATGGATATAGTCATAACGGTATCCATTGTACCTTTCAGATCCTATTAACTCTTTCTTACANNNNGGGGGGGGGGGGAAATACAATGTTTATATACGCAGGTCTGATTTATTTTACTTATGACTATGTTCTCTAGTTTCATCCATTTACATATAAAAGGCTCAAGTTTATCTTTTTTATAGCTGAGTAATACTTCACTGTGTAAAAACACATAAGCATCATCCATTCCTCAGATGATGGAAATTTGTGTTGTTTTCAAGATTTAGCTATGACAAATTGTGCTGCTATAAACAAGGGTGCACAATTACTGTGATATGTTTTCAGTTATTCTGGAAAAAATACCTATAAGGGGAAATATCTGGGTTGAATGGTACCCCCATCTTAGTTTTATCCAGGAATTTCCTTAGTGATTATAGCAGTGTACACAACCACCAAGAGTGGAGAAGAGTTTCTTTTACCCCACTGCCCCTCCAGCATCTGTATTTGGTTGATTTCTTAATAATAGCTACTCTTTAGGACATGAGATGGAAACTCAGTGTTGTTCTAATTTCTCAAATGACCAATGATGTTGAACATTTTTTCATATACTTATTGAATTAGTCTAACAAAGGAAGTAAGAGATGTATATAGTGAAAAATTACAGTACCTGGAAAAAAAAGATTGAAGAGGATTTCAGAAAGTAAAATTACTTCCTTGCTTTTAAAAAGCAAGAACCAACCTTCTAAAAATGGCAATAGTTGCAAAATTGTTATACAGATTTAATGCTGTCCCTATCAAAATACCATTCATACTTCACAGATCTCGAAAAAAAAAATTCCTAAAATTCATGTGGAACCGGAAAAAAACTCGGAGAACAAATGCAATCCTGGCAAACAAAGGCAAGTCAGGAGACATCACAATCTCTCACTTTAACTTATATTACAAAGCTACTGTGATAAAATCGGCATAGCACTGGCAAAAAGCAGACCTGAGGATCAGTGGAACAGATTATAAGATATAGACACAACTACAAACACATTCAGCCACCTTATCTTTGATAAAGGGGCCAAACTGGCTTAAAGGAAGATAGTCTAATAAGTGATTCTGGGAAAATTGGCTTTCCACACGACAAAGACTAAAAGTAGACCTATGTCTATCACCATATACTAAACTAAAGTAAAACTGGAAAAAAGATTTAAATATTAAAACAGACACATTAAATCTTCTAGAGGAGTAAGTAGGTATAAAACTTGAAGACATAGGGGAAGGCAGATATGTCATGAACAAAACCCAAACTACATGGAAATGCTTTTAAGAATCTACAACTGGCAACTCATCACTTTGAAAAGTTTCTGTGTACAAAAATAAATCACAACAGAGTAAAAACAAAACCCATGAATTGGGAACAATTGTTAGCTGACTGTTCATCAAAGGACTTCTATATGGAACATATAAGGAATTTTTAAAATATCAGGGCCCCAGGCGTGAGTAGATAGTTCAATAGAATAAGTACTTGCCTGGCAAGCGCAGGGTCCTGAGTTCAAACCCCAATACTGGAAAAAAATAGGCTCTCCAAATTCAAATACCCAGTCAAAAAATAAACATCTTGGATAATATATGCTACTCAGATAAAGAAATGCAAAAGTTAAGTATATATATGAAAAATGTTCAACAGCATTGGTCATTCAAGAAATCCAAAGTAAAATTATAACATGCAACAATAAGAAAAATAAACTTATCTAAAATAGTGATTTTTGTATCCCTCTGTGGCATATGGAATCTTTGTAACTGAGAAATCAACATGGCTCAGCCTTCAGGGAAATGACTTGGATTAGCTAGAAATAGGGACCAAAGGGTAGAATATAAAAACTATATCCCCTCAGACCACATAGCTTGATTGGGGATAGACAGGGAACAGGTGAAAATAGAAGTCTTCATAAAGTAAAAAAGGTTTTGGAAATAATGTTTAAGAATTAAGATAATATGGAGGAAAAGAAACCAAGTGGGTTGAGAGATGAATGATTTTCAATGAAGAGGATCTGAAACAAAGAAAAATAAATTTGGCCACATATTCATAGTCATTAAAACAACTGAGTTTGCTCAGTCTGTAGTGTGCCAGGATCATTATTCAGGGTTCCCCGTGTGTAAGTCAGTTTGTGGACAAGACTGGACTATGTGATCATTTGTCGATAAGAGGAACAAACACAAGAAAGAGTAACTCATTATCAGTGTAAATGTTTATTTTTAAATAACATATGAGCAAGAAAGTACAGGTATTTTTATGGAAATGAAAAAGCAAGATTTAGTATTCTGACATGTACCAATCAAAATGAAATTCAAAACGTCAAGCAGAATTGTTGCTTCTGATTCTAGTGACTAT
>NDGM011131878.1:0-11324 GCA_002564305.1 Octomys mimax | reverse complement strand
GTACAAGATGCAGACATGATATCCTGCCCAAACACTATTAGTACAAATCTTCTCATTGAATTAGGAAAAAATAGCTGTATATTTATCCTATTTTGCAGATATAGATACAAAATGGTCTTTCATTTATACCCCCCCTTTTTTGTTTAGTTTTGTCAGAGATAGGTATTACATTTCCATTTAAATATTATAGGTGTGTGAATTCAGCAAAATAATCCAATATAGTCCAGAAGTCCATAACAGTAGTGGGTTCACCACAGGACTGGCAATGTCAGAAGTTGTTGACTTGATTCTTTAACAGCTCAGGATATTAATATGGCTTTATTTTTTATACCTCGTTTTTACACTTTCTGCTGAATGGTTAAGACCAAGATAAAGCAAGGCCTATGTAACAAGAAATGTAACTTTTGTATTTGACAAGTTCAAATAGCACAGCAGCATAAAGCACCTGCCTGGCAAGTGCAAGGTCCCAAGTTCAATCCATGGTACTGCCAAAAAAAAATCCTGTTGTATCAACTATTAGAGTTTAGGGAGATAGCTCAGTAGAATAAGTGCCCTTCTCACAAGCACAGATCCTGAGTTCAATCCCCGGTACAGAAAAAATAATATCCATCTTTGTAAGTGGGCCTTATGGGACCTCTGAAAAGAAAGCCATGGGTCCAGGGAGATGAATAAGCACTTTCCTGGCAAGCACAAGGGTCTGAACTCAGTCCTTGGTTCCACCANAAAAAAAAAAAAAAAAAAAAAAAAAAACCAAGAAAGAAAAGAAAAGAAAGTCATAGATTTTTCTCTGCAATCAAATATTAATTTGATATCTAGAAGGGTAGGAGAACAATGTGGTGAAGGGAAGTAGATGAAAAAAGAATATGACTCAGAAAGGATAGAAAGGATTATGAACAAGACTTCTAGAACTCAAAAGCAACTAGGGTGAACCATTTGGAGTAGGAAAAATGTATCTGATATGCAGTTTACCCTTTTGATATACAAACATAAAACCTAAATCTAGAAGCTATGTGAACATTTTCATGTCTGTGGCAGAGCCTAAAATGTTCCATTCCATGGCCAAATTATCTTTCCATGGGATTCTTTAAAGTAACAGATGTGCTAATAGCTTTTAACTATCTAATATATGCCCATAAAAGTGTAAGCAGACAATTAAAACATGGAAAGAAAAGACTGTATGGGGTCTTTCTTGCTTCCTGACCTGGCTTGCTAAGAAAGAGAGTCATGATAGGCAAAGGTGATTCCTTCACTTTAACTTTACTGAGTTAAAAGAGTGTCATGTCCAAGGATCATTGGCCAAGGAGAACCAGGAGAAACAAAGGCAGAGATTTTTCCTACACCAGTGAAAGGATCAAATTGGCAAAGAAAACTGAGGCCACACGAGTCAAAATTTCTTCCACCAGATAGATGGCTATTTTATTAAGTCCTATATCCTTATTTGATTTGATCTATGAGTCCTTTTTTCAGATTGATTTTGGCTTCAAAGTATGAGGAAGCCAAAGAGAGGAAGTATGTTCCTCCCTGTATTCCAATTACCTGTGTTTTTAGTTGAATTTCTCTGAGTAGCTGTGAATTTCTCTGTTTGCCATGTTTCGTCTCCCCATTCAAAATTTGTTGACTTATTTATCCTTTACTCAATCTCAAATAATCTTCAACTACTTTGTAACAGAAAATTACATAATGCAAATGTAGAAAATTTAAAACAATATGTATATAAAAATAAATAATATCCACTTCTCTTTCAGTTGTTTCTGGCAATCTGATAAGTATACTAGTTTTTTTTGTTTAAAATATGTATTTTTTAATATTGTATGTTTTCTAGCTAAGTGCTTTTGAAAGTCATTTGAACTATCTTAGGTCAACCAGCTTTTCATATATGTTTTAAATTACACTTATAATTAGAAAGATAAGTACACAAAACAAAAAGTTAAGGGTGTATTTTTCCATGCCAAGAACTCTGACATGCCTTTTTACACAGGAAAATGGTGTAAACAGTGACATCTATGGCTTTTCTTGAGCCCTTAAATAAACAAAGACATAGTATTGTCACTAGATAAAGTATTATAACTAGATAAAGTAAGTTAAATAATCTATAATAGGTAGAAATTAATATATAGTCAGAGAGGTACTGGGTTCTCTAGTAAGTCAGTAAAAGGTAGAGATATCAGAATTGTGGATGAAGTCATATCTAAAGATAGAAAAGCTTCAAAGTAAATTCACAAAGTTCAGGTTTATGTACTCCCAAGGAATGAATGGAGAGTTAGGATTATTCTGTAATGTGTACCATTCCACCCATTGCATCTTAGATTTACATAGACAACTGGTTATGTGACTAGGGAACCTGGGTCTACCTCTCCCTAAAATGTTGCTGTTTCAGAAGTCATAGATAAGCCAAGGTTAATTATGTCAGACATATGCCATTGATACGTGCCTCACTTCTTCACTGAACCAATATTTGCTAAGTGGCAATGCTTATCATCTTATTGCTTGCTAGTAGTTTGACCCATACTGTACCCACCTTGTGATTTTTGCCCTATAAAACATTCTTGGAGAAACAACTTCACTGGCAACTCCCCTCTGGGACCCTTCCTGTCTCTCAGATTATATTCCCATTACCCAGTAAACATTTTTTTCTTTTAACATCACTTGTATTTTGGAATTCATTCTTTGATTTCAGTGAACATAAACTTGGCACCTCTGATATTTAGCAGAGTGGGCATTATATTTTTCCTATATCAACAGGATATACTGTCACTCTGAAACTTGAGATATAGAGAAATCCAAACAGCCTACAGCAGAGCAGAATAGGTTACATACTGGCAGGAAGATTTATTGCAATGATGATTTTGACAAATGGATGAAGGCAGAATATAAACTAGACTATTAGTAAGAAACAAGTGGAGCTGATATTTGTGAAGGGTACCACATTTTCATGGGTGTAAACTTCTGGTAGTGTCATTGTTACTATCAGTGCCAGGCTCATGGTTTTGCAAATATCGAAGAATTAAGTTGAGAACTTAAGAAGGGATGAGGATAGATTTTTATTAGAAATAAGAAGAGGAAAACAGCTCCTGGATTTCTAGGATAGGTTTGAGTGCACTACACCATTACCCCTCATACTAAATTCTGTTATAGGTAGCCAGGCCACAGGAGTTGCTTAATCTCTTAGCTTACACATATCATAGGTGGCTCTGAGAAATTAAGTAAAAGATCAGTCAGAATTCAGACTCTCTAATCTGGTTCTCTCATATGATATTTACAGTAAACTGGAATCTTAGGAAAAAGTGATTATTTTGCTTTATCTTTTCTTCAGAAATCAGGAATTTAGAAGGGATTTTCTTATGGCTTGTGTCTAGATGTCCTCTCAAAGCCTCTTGTGCTAATAGGTGACTGAGTCATCATTATTTGATACTTGATTACTCTACTAGTGAAGTTATAGCTGGGAATAATGTTGAGGCTTGAAGCCTGTTGGGAAGAGCTTCAAAATTTCACTGTTGATAGAAAAACATGGCAATCCCCTCTGTTATGACTTGTGTCTGTATGTCTCAAAAGTCTTATGCAATCACCAGTCCATTTTATTAGAGGTGACTGGAAATGGATTATGTGATGCTAGGAGTAAGTGTGTGTGATGCAGAGGTTGAGGGTATTTTTTACAAAATTAGTCTATTGCTTGCTTTAGTTTAGTTCTGAGCATGGATAATAGAAAGGCCCACTCTGGGTGTTCGTGCTACTCATCCTAAAAGCATGTAACCTGGGTAGAATACAAGGAACAGAAAGAGGGCTGCTAGAATCCTAGCAATTTATTTTCTACTGCATGCTTTGTTGTTTTCTGCCTGACATGAATTATTCTCTGAGATGTCCCTTTGCCACCCTGCCTTGGAGCCAACCAACCATGACCTGAAATCTCGCCAAACTGTGTGCTACAATAAACCTTCCCTCTTTTAACTTTTGGGGACCAATGTTTTGTCTCAGCAATCCTAAAAGTAATTAAGATTGGATACACCTTTAATGGGTTTTTTTCTATGTTACCTGAGAGAAGTTCATGGTTTTTAAAACTCCTTAAAACTGAAAAACATAGCAGGGGGTGGTTATGTCTCTCTTTAGGAGGAAGAATCTACTTTCCATTTTTGCCTGAATAGTTCGTTTTTGGTCCAAAGTCCAAGTTCATTATTCTCATTCAAATTTCCATTAGTGTAGCACACTACTGTATTCTATCATGACCTTTTCCCTTGCTAACAGCCTTATTTATAAGCTAACTAAGTTTCTACACAATCAAGTGACAGCAAACAGCCAAGAATATCTCCTTCTGCTGATGGAGAAAAAAGGGAGCAAACAGACATTCTGAAAGGCTGAAGGTGGATTAATGTGCCTGCAAGCAGGTGCAGGGGCTGGGGGTTCAATCCCCAGGCCTTCTGTGCCAACTCTACCCATGGGGCATGCTGAGATGGCAATTGAGACTGGGCATGGTGGTACATGCTTGCAATCCCAGCTCTTGGGAGGCTGTAACAGGTGGATCACTGTGAGTCTAATCTCGTAGTGAGACCCTGAACACTCTGTATACCCTTCCCTAAAATACAAACAAAGCAAAGCAAAACAAAACAAAACAAAACAAAACAACAGAAAGGCTGAAGAACAGTTCTCTACCTCAGGGAACTATAGATGAGGTTTATCTTAATTTGAGAAATACAGTGCTCTCTGAAATCCTTGTCTCAATTCAATCTTGGTAAAGGAGGAAGCTGCACAATTACAGAGAAACTTGTGAAAGTAGTAGCCCAAAATCATAGATACAGGTGACTGAAATTTAATCATAAAATTACAGATTTCTATTCTTTTGCTCCAGTTAACTATCACATCAGCAAGACTAGAATATGACAAGAGGAAAATATGTAAAATTATAAAACATTTTACTATAAAATAATAAAAAGACATCAGAGAGGGGACTAAAGAATTTAAATTAGCTAACTTATACCTAATTTATCTATCAAAATGTAAAGAGGAATAAAGACTATCATACAAGCAAAAATTAAAGTCATTCTCCATAGCTGTGACAATTTGATTGGTGTGTTAGTTACTTTTCTCTTGGTCAGACAAAATACCCAACATCCAAAATTAAAGAGGGAAAGGTTTATTTAACTCACAATTTGTAGACATTGTTTTAGTCTATGCTCAGTTGGTTACAAGGCAGGGTGGCACGGCGCAGGGGCAACAGTGCAAGGGAGCAGAAGACAGTAAAAGCAGCAAGATCAAAAGAGAAGGAGACCAAGCCTCTTTTCCTTCCTTATACTCTGAGCAGATTACCCCTATCCATACCATATCCTTGTCTTCCTCTTGCACAGGGTCAGGGTGTTTACAAAGTAAGAACCTTAGTTCCCCTGCTGAGTCACTTAGTTAATCTTTTAAACTTCTCAAGTTGAAACAATACATCAACCATAACAATTGGCTTGGAAAACACCCAATGCATAAGTAAAGCACATTTTTGTATATTTCTGGGTTGGGTACAGAAATGTGATTTTTGGTACTATATGTGATCCCTGATTTCTTGCTCTTTGGCATGTTCTCCTATTCTGCTGCCCCACCACACAGACCTGGCATTTCTTTCTGTTTAGCAGCCAATAAACTGTGGAGTGAATCTAAAAACTTATAAACTATATTAAGCTCCTCATGTTTTGAGTTGTATATGTCAGATGTTGCATTGGAATGTTATATAAGTCAGCAACTGTACTCTATAGAACAGAAGAAGGAAAAGTACATAATACAATTCAAATACATTTTATTAATTTAATTAACAAAATTATTTTGTCCAATTTGCAATACAAATAACCAATTGGTTCTAAAAATAGATATATGAAATGCATAAATTGATGCTATAAGACTGGAAGAAGGAATAGAGAATACTGTTAGAAAACACTCTATAAATGGTATAAATTGATGAATTTATGAAGAGCAAGATGGATTAATATATATATATTAAACTGCAGAGAAAATACCAACCATTAACATTTGAAACACTAACACATCATAAAGGATAAAGATTTTCAGAGAAAGTAGAAAGGTAATTTTAGTATGCACTATCCATAATAAATCAAATTCAAATATACATTCAACTTGGTTAAAAATAAAGGGATAGAGAAATGAGATTACATTAATACTAATTAATTAAAAGCATGGGTAACAGTATTAACTTCAGATAACTTACTAGTTTTACAAACCAGTAAAAGAACAAGTGACTAAAAAAGAAATAGAATGAAAATGTAATCAGGAAAACAACAGATGTTAACAGAATTAGTAACTATTTAATGAAGGTAAATAAAAGATGCAAAGAGAGATGATCCAGATTAATACCATCAGAAATCACTCATCATCTGCACTCATCACATAGAAATGAAAAGTAATGAAGATATGCCATGAAAAACTTTCTGCACAAAAACTTGAAACTTTATTTTAAACTGATTGATCTTGCTAAAAGTACAAGTCAAAAAATTTCACATGAAGAAAAGACCATTTGAAAAAGTTATATGCGTTAATGAAACTGAATCCATTGTAAGGAGACTTAAAAAAAAAGAAGAAAAGAACCAGGTCTAAATGGTCTTATAAATGCTACTCTATGTAAGGAAAATTGTATCAATTATCTACAACTTTAATGAAAATAAAAGCAGAAACAACACACCAGTTCCTCAATGATGTCGGCATTATCCTAAGCAAAAATAATATAAAGTCAGTGCAAAAAGATACCTACCAACAAAATTATTTTACAAACATATAGACACAATTTTTCAACAAATATAAGTAAATCTTATATAAAATTAGGTACTATAAATCAATTATATTTATTACAGATACTCAAGTCTACTTTAGTAGTTGAAATTCACTCAAAGTAATATATCATAACATTAGGCTAAAAAAAGAAAAGAAATGTTAAATTATGAATGTATATCAAATGAAATAGAATGAGCATTCTTCTCAAAACAAAATAGAAACCAAAACGAAACAAAAAAAAGAAAAACACCAACAAAAAATGAATTGACTATAAAAAATCTCAGTGATAGAATTTCCTCAAATTAATAACATGTGTTACAGGCTTTGGGTACTGGAGACTTCTTTTAGAGGTGGTTTCTGTTTCTTGTATCCTGAAGAAAGAGTTGGTCAAGACTTTGCAAATAGTACCAAAGTTTTACATCCATTAAAGTAAGCTGAAATAAAGGCTCTACAGAGTGAACTTAGGCCAAGTAAAAGCAGGGGAAAATAAGTCCTTACACTGCACAAGAGAAGAGTGGGATGTGTGAAGAGACAAGAGAGCAAGAGCTTAAATGCACAGTCCTTTCTTTATATCTCCCACCCCTGAGTCAGGCTGAGGAATCTGGTCAGAAACCTGCTGAGATTCTCAGCATTCCACATGCAGGGCTTTGGGAACTGTTCCACATATGTGTTCTTGGATTTTATAATTAACTTTTCATCTACATTATTTTAAGACACCAATTTTGTAGTGCGTCAGTAAATCTGCCTTAGAAAGCTAATGTAATATTTCTCCTGTATTTTGTAAAATAACCTTCTTCAGATTTTCCTGATGATTTCTATAATTAAGTTGGTTTTAAAATTTCTTGAACATGACTTGTAGATTTGAGGTGCTGTTCTCATCTCACTTGCAGGGTGCATGATGCCAGCATGGTTTACTATGAGTGATGTTTGTGTCGATCCCTTAATTAGGATGTTTTCTTCTACTTTTTTTTCATTTCTTTGCTCAAGTATTTGGAATTGAGTTAAGGACTGGCTGAAGCATATATTCATTAATTGATAGATATCCTACATTTCTTGTATCATTTTTCAAGTCCACCATCTTTTAAAAAAATTTGGGGGTCATTTGTTTATTTCTATAACTTGATGTTTCACATTATCTCATTAGTTCCTTATCTAGAATCGTTTTTTCAAAAGCTCAGATTTTATTTATTGGAGATTGATTTTTTTTTTTTTTTGTATTTTAGTACAGGGTCGACAGGGTCTCACTATGTAGATCAGACTCGTACTGATTCTCCTGTTTTCAGCATCCTAAGAGCTGAGATTACAGGTGCGCACACCACCGCACCAAGTTCAATTGCCTTCTCAGCATGCCCTGGGTGCAGGGCTGGCACGCCATGTGGGGGGATCAAACCCTGGTCCCTGCATCTGCCTAAGCAGGTGCTTTAATCTGCCGAGCTATCTGGCCAGCCCTTGGATCATACTGGAATGCTCTCATCTGATTTGGTTTATTTAGATGTTTCTTACTGCAGTCATATAAGGATCTCTGATCATCTGGCATTTTCTCCTACCCCACTGCTGGAATCATAATTTGTACTATTTATTAAAAAATATTTAGAAAAAATACCTGATCAATTGATTGTATTCTCATTGATCAAGAAATGGGCCTTTTAATTACTTAATCAATAGATGTTTGTAGTAAGACATATATCCATATTTGGCATAATTTGTAACAATTTTATTTTTAATCTATCGGAATTCTAATATCCTTTGTTTTCTACTATAGATATTTCTCAACATATGGTATAATTATGTCCAAATATATCCATTGAAAGTTGAAGATATCATAAATCAAAAATGTATTTAATACACTTAGATTACTGATTATATCTTAGCCTAGCCTTATCTTAAGCATGCTCAAAATGTAATTGGCATATAAAAAAGGAACTTTATAACTTAGAATGTTTTCCTTTAGAGACAAAACGTTTCTTTAAAGTCCCTCAGTTCTACAATAGAAATGCCACAAGATTCTCTCCTCAGTCCAAATGAATGCACAGAATATGTAGTTGATGATACCAAAAGGTCAGGGTCCAGTTGAGAAAAGAAGCTTCTCCAAACTTCCATGTGCCTGAGGTCTAACAATTCCTTCCTTCCTTAGCCGAGATGTAGTGATGGGCTATGCAGATAGTGAACCCAGGAGGTTGGGGACCAGCTCCTTTCTGTGGGAAAGAGAGAGAGCCAAACATGGCAAGAATTGATAAAATAAACTTGGACATCTGTATTCTATCATTGTAATCCTCCCTTTGTTTCCTTGCTATGTGTACTGTTACACACCTGTGCACAGTGAAATGATAATCTGAGGGAAATAGGGTCCCTCCATCTCCTTGGAGGTAGTTTTGAATAATATATTTTTGTACAGTATTGTAAACATTTTTACATGAATATTTTGTGTTGTGGAATGAATCATCTGAGTTTCCATGATTTCTTATGGGGAAATTGACTTTGACATATAAATGCTATGGAGAAAATGTTTTCAGAACAAACTTTGCTTGCAAATGGAGGAAGTTAAATGTACTAATCAGAATAACAACCCCTCCCTACCTCCAGTAAAATTCAAAGGAGGCAAAATGGGGGGGGGCATCTATCTATCTATCTATCTATCTATCTATCTATCTATATTTTTTCCCACTCTGTCACTGTATTACTGCACTAGATACACATACATCTCTTTACTTAAAAATTAACTCTACTTTGTAGTCAAGACTCCTCCTAATCAACATATAGATCCCAGAGATAAAGCCCTAACAAAGACAAGTTGGCAAGGGAAAACAAAGAAAAACCCATGTAGAAATATGCACATAGGCAATGGCATCAAAGAGTTAGGATTCTTGTGGCATGGGAATCACACACAGATAGGGCAAAGAGACAATCACATTTTGCCTTGGGAAGTGTCCCTAAAACATAATAAAAGGAAGCTGAAGACAAAGGCCCACACGTATTCATTTTGTGGGAACTCCTTCCATTACCTCTAATAGAGCAAGTTTCAGTCTCCTGTTTTCCCCAAATTAAATGACCTGTTTTTGTTTGGTTATTAGTAAGATCACAAGCCTCAGTGTATGGATCAAACAGCCTGTTACAAGGACACTTACACTAGCTTAATATTTACAGTATTACCTAACAACATGATTGTTTTATACTTGGTAACTATTTGATCACTTGGCTAAGGAGAGCATCTCATTGACACTTCCAAGCATTGTGAGAATCACACTACATATGAATGGAAATGCTCGATACTTAAAATTTGGGACTAGAAACATAACTTAAGAGTAGAGCTTTGGTCACACATATGTGAGGCCCTGGATATGAACCCAGTGCCATAAATAAATACAATAAAATTTGAAGTACAGTTCTACTCTGTTCCAGTCATTTTCATGCCACCATAAAGTTAAAAGATTTAAGTCAAGTCTTATGTCCAAGACAAACTTTGCTCCAGTCATTTTTATTTTATATTTCCCTATTCTGATTTAATGGGGATTTGTTATTTATTTATTTATGTTTTAAATGTATTTAGTATAGGTTCTCATTAACATATTGAACTTGTAATGATCCTTCTGTTTGCAGCCTCCCAAGCACTGGGATTAAAGGCACGCATCATCATGCCCAGTCTTGTTATTTATTTTTATAAGCTTACATATTGCTATAACTTTCACTTTCAAGATTGCTTAACAGTATAAAATATATATTTTGACTAATTTGCATTTAAATTAATTCTTGGTTTGCAAGAATAATGTGTTCTGAAAACAAGTGTGCAGTCCAAAGGACTTGTATATCAAAGTAATTTTGCCCCTAATGGATAATAGAAGTTCAGATAATTAATTCCATAACTCAAAAAGAGTCACATAAAGTTGATTATAATACTGTAATGTGATTCAAAATAATAAAATACCTAATGTAAAGAAAAATAAACCCATTAACCTATGCTCACCTTTGCAGCAAGTGTGAAGGAGAGGAAAGAGCATTATTGTATAGGGTGAATTTCACCATCATAATCAGAATCATTGTTACCTGTGTGGGAGAGCTTCCAGCTGCCATGCTCCCGTGGGACCTGATGGTCCGAGTCCAGGCGCAGCGTGGGTGAGACAATCTTCAACACCCTTGGGGACCCCAACCCTGCCCACCACGTGAGAATTTCTGACCCGTTCTAGGGACCCCCAGATCCAGTCCTAGCCCAGGCCTGGTAAGTGTGTGGGAGAGCTGCCTCTCCCCACTACTCTACCTTCCCCCCTCCAGACTCAGCTCAGACCTGGCATAAAGGCCTGAGGAGAAATCCTGCAGCTGCACTCCCTGAACAGAGAGTAGGGGACAGAACCACCCAGCTAGTTCCGGAGCAGAAAATCTTGCCAGAGGTGCACAACAAGTTCCTCCCAAGGGCAGCAGCAGGAAGGAGCTGAGTGCAGCAGCCAGACGCAAGCCAGGCACAGCAGGATAAATCCAAACTTTGTAGATCTGCACCTGAGCTTCCATAGGTACTAAGGTTATAACTGCACCAAAGTTCTACAACAAAGGTCAGAAGACAGTGCTACACAAAATGA
>NDGM011131849.1:0-10119 GCA_002564305.1 Octomys mimax | reverse complement strand
AAGATTTATACTAATAGTGTTTGGACAGGATATCATGTCTGCATCTTGTACTATGAATAACTATGACTAAGACAATAATATGCCATGTATTAATTATTATAACTGTCCTACTAACCTTTTTTGAAATTTTCTCATTGCTATTTGTTTCTCTATAAAATTAATTAAAAAAAGAATATACTGTTTTGAGTACATACTAATTAATGACCCACATACTAAAATGGGAAGGTTGTAAAATCAGAAAATCATACAATATTCATAGAATTTTCTAATTTCTGAATAAGAAAGTCACCGAATTGTCACAATGTTTCCAGTAATGATGGTTCATACGTAGGATGATCCTCTACACCACAGCACAGGTGCACAGCTGGCTAGCCCTACTGATGTAAGTGCAATATGTGGGGTACACACAAAAACGAGCTTGTCCAGTTTCTCCTAACACAGCCCCATTATTAAGTGATCCATTTTCTATACAAGACTGGGAGGAAAATTTCTCAGTGTTAGAGAAATGGAGTTCTTGAACCATCTCCACTAAGGTCAGGTCTTAACAAACTGTCCATGCGCCCTCCCTATTTCAGTCAAAGTAGCAGTAGCTGCAATATAAGCAGTTCGAATAGATACCTTAAATTCTCACTTCCTTCTTATCACAAAAAATACCATAGTGTGATCATAATGGTCCTGTATCACACAGGGAGAAAAATTAGTAGTTAAAAAGATTGATGCAATGGCAGAATCTACATTTTAGCCTTGACTTGTGATTATGTGACTCTGAAAACAATCTCTTAATCTTTGTGCATTTAAGTCCTTTTATGTAAAATAAGGGACATGGGGCCAAGTTTACTAAATGAATGATCTCATTAAATGAAAAGATTCATTGTGTGTGAGCCCACGCACGAGCATTTGTGTGCCTTTTATGATTTGATGGTGACACTTTCCAGGTCTGGGAGTCTCTGCTCCAGTTTGCAAGAATAGGAGAGAAGCAGGGACTGATGGGAGTAGAGAGATGGCTCAGCTGTGGAGCGCAGCTGTGGGAGGATCTGAGTGAATCAGGAAAAGGCAGGAGTAACTGAACTCAGAAGAGTTGAGGTGGTCAGAAAGGAAGATACTGGGCTGTGTAAAAGAATGAGTATGACATAATAATGTGTGACACACACTGTATGAGCCCAGTGACAAGTTACCACAAATCTCAAGGTGCCACGTAAGATAATCACTCATGTCTAAGGTGAACAGAAATAGCGGGTCATGTGTAAAAGGTTTATCCTGTGGTAAGAGATGTTTAAAAAGTAAAATGATTTTAAACTAAAGGAACACATCATGTGAAAAACAAGTGATGCTTTATATTAACTGAGAGGTAAAACTGCATTAACCAAGATTTTTATTGTCTCAACTATTTCCCTAGAGAATTCAGGAAAAAGAAAATAATGTTGTAACAAATGCAAAGTACGCAGAAGTCATGAAATAGAATATCACGAAACCCATCAGATAAAATGGATTTGGCAAATTTTGAATGCCTTAATGTTTATGCTGATGATATAAGTCACTTTCCATTTATTAGAGGTCACTTGCTAAACTACTTTGCTTAAACATATGAAGCAATGTAGCCTAATACTAATTTTGCACATTTTAAAAATGTTTCCCTTCAATTTACCTGAATTTATAATGAATTGTTATACTACTATTATGTATTTTCTTCTAACATTTTATTTCACAAGTATTGCTCTAGATTTCTGTTAGGTTATGATCCTTTAATTAGGAGGGCATTGGAAAAATCGGGATAAGATACTTTATTCTAACTAAATTATAAATTCTAACTAAATATTATGAAATATATTGCAAATTCTAACTAAATATTATGAAGAAAAATACAGTATGCATCATCAAATATAAATTTTAAATAAGCTATTAAAACATTAATGTTTTGTGTGTACTAATTGCTACAACTTACTGATTGTCCATCTAAAAATTAAAATTTAATTGGGTATTCAAGTATTTTTACTTGCTATATGTAGCAGCACTGCATCTAAAATGTATGCTAATGAAACTATGAAAGAAAGAAACATCTCTTTTTCCTGCTTCCAATAATTATTCACCAACTTTGAAAAGAGGTGCTTAGAAGGCCTCAGGACTTTCACAGAGAGCAGCAAAGGTTGAAAGTGGGCAAAGTAATCACCCCAGGTTCCCACATTTCTGACAACAGCAGAGGGACATAGGTGCTAAGGACAAAAGGAAGGATGCCGTTTCCTGGAGCATATTTAGATGCTCATTCATCGCTGAGACGGTATTATGTCTTTTCTGTACATTTGCAGGCCAGGAACGGAGTAAGAACACACGTGCATTACGCCACCTACGTGTAAATGTCCATGTTGATTCCTCCCTAGCAATTACCCTGTTTTGGGAGCACAACCTAAACTTACTAGAGTATTCTGTCCGACATGAAGAAAAGGTGAGAAATAACAATATGCTTTAGGTCTCACAAACTTTTCAACCTGCTCCAAAAATCTTCCCTCCACTATTTGAAGTAAAATTTAGTTACAATATAATTATTGAATATGTTTTCACTGGATTAACATTGGAAACTGGTTGCAATTTTAACAGACAAAAAAATTGAAGTTAAATATAAAACACAGAAACTCATTTTTCTGTGAGATATATGTAGCATAATCTAGCTTGTCATGCAGGCATGGCATCAGCCTAACTCCTATGAAATGAGTGACTACAGGGTACTCATAATCCCTGATATTCAGGAGACAAGGGAAAGAGGATTGTGAGTTTAATGCCAACCTGGGAAGCTCACTGAGATCTTGTCTCAAAATGAATTCTTTTTTAGAAAAGATGGGGATGTAGTTTAATGGCAGAGTCTTGCCTAGTATGGGCTCAATACCTGATAAAAAATTAGGGGAAAACTTGCAAGACTGGTTTAGCTTCTTATGGCACCACTGAGCTTAGGCAAAGGACCTGGGCATGGTCAAACTTCTGGGGAAAAGGGCATGATCTGTCAGTCATAAAGACCTAGGACACACTCAGAACAGAATCCAAACCCTATACCTGATGTCAGAGAGAAAATGCTACATATCTTCAATTATTCCAGCAAAAGATCATGCAGGATTTTTTTTTTGGAAGGCCTAGATCTGATGTCAGTGTGGGCGGGTATAAAAGTTAGCAGCCATTAAGCTAATAAGAAGCTGGAAAGAATCTTTAGGAGAAAGCCTCAGCATTAGAACCCTGGCAGCAAAATCATGATGATAACTAAACTTGACAAACTCTTCAAATATTACTTGCAATAGTCAACTTCAGCTTCAGTTGAACTGAAGTCTACATTTCTGAAGCTGTTGTCAGTAATTGGATAATTAATCCAACAATTCTTGTATTTATCTACTAAACAGTATATAATGTTCTAACTTTTAGCACTTGACTAGATCTGAGAAAAGAATGTACCTGAAGACATGAAAATGCACACACTTTCAGAATGAAACAAGAGACAAGTAAATAAGATCTATAAATGAAGAATGAGAGGATGAGGGATGCAGGAAGACAGGAGGAATGTGGAAAGAGAGATGGAAGGGATGAGTCTGAAAGACAAACAGAAGTACAAAAGCATTGAGGGAGGCTACATGGCCACTTCTCCTTCATGGCTGGAAATACATTATAAAATTTCTGGGGGATAAGTTTAAATAACTTAATGCTGACAGTATTTTTTCCCTACACTTCGTAGTCTTATTTCCTTAATAGTATGAGAAAGTGCAACAGGAGAGTATTATTAGCTTGAGTTTAGACATAGTAAAAGTCAGATGCTATCGATTTATTATTTCACTGTGTCTGCATATATACAGTAGTGAGAAAATTGCTTATGTGTTCAAAATAATCATGGTGCGACAGGGAAAAGAATTAACTTCATAGACATGAAGAGAGCCTATAATTTTAGAAGGAAAAGGTGAGTTTTATTATCTCCAGTAAGCTGACAATGAAAAGAATATATGAACTGTGGTTTATGCAAAATAGCAAATCCAGGCAGCAATGCCACGCTGTTCACAAGACAAAGAAGAGGCCTCAGGAAGATCAATCATCTCTCTATGCTTCCTGTGTTTGACTCCATCTGTGTGACTTCCAAAGCAGTGGACATGTGGTGTCTTTAATAAATTAACAATATATTACATTGTATATCCGTGTAATCTTTTAAATCACACAAAAATCTTGTAATACTGGTATTATAATTTATATTTCCAAAAGAAAATCAGTAAGTACTGATGAAAAGGTCATTATTTTAGACCTGTTTTCATTCAGACTTGTTAGGAATTCAAGGGCACCTGACTTCTAGGCTGGTGCTCCATGCTGGTATCACTGCGGACAGCAAGTAGTCATTTATTGTGCTCACAGTGTGATGCACAATGTAAAACAAAGAAAGAAGTGATAAGCAAAGAGAGAGAGAGAGAGGAAGAAGTGAGCTTTCTGAATCCTGGTTGATGTGAGCCAAATCTCTAGACGCTTCCCAAAAGCAGTCAGCTAGTTGCAAGTCCTCTACTCTGTGAGGGCAGATTTGCAGTGCTTCCATTTCAAAATTGGACTTTAAAACAGAAGTCATGGCATAGGTGACTAAGAGATACTGCCCAGGATTTCTCTTCACCCATTTTTACTGCACTGAACTGATACCTACTGAGTTAGAAGAAAATACATTTGTTTCTTGACAGCTTTAGCACCTTTGTGCCATCCTATATTTCTAAAAAATCAAGACACAGAAAAGATTTCATTCAATTTTACTTATATCAGTCTTTAAATTGAAACCCTGGTCTAGAAACAGTCTCTGGGAGCTACAGAATCGCTGGCTAACTGAATCTGCAAAAGTGTATTTTCATTCTAAATACAGTGGAACAAATCTTACTTTCACGTTTTGTGGATACTCACATCCTTCAAGTCGGTGAGCCTCTGTCACCCAGAGACTCCATGAGAAAGGAGTTGAGATGAAATGCTCTGAGGTAAGACACATCTGTTGTACTTCTAAGAGTTATTATATTTCTGACCGCCATGGTTTTCTCACTGTGTGTGTGTGTGCGCGCGTACACGTGCGCGCACTAATGTGGATTGAACCTAAGACTTTTGCACTGAGTTGTATACTCTGACCTTTTTTATTTTGAGACAAAGCCTCACTAGGTTGCTAAATTGCATAGACTGGAGTTGAACTTGGGATCCTCCTGCCTCATCCCCTCAGAATGCTAGGATGAAAACTAAGTTGGTTTTCTCATTTTTACAAGATAAGCAATACCATTATAGCAGTTGATGTGTTTGAAATCAGTAGTTATTAAACAAAAATAATAGAAGTGAAACAGAAGTCCAACATGGTGGCTTATGCATATAGTCCCAGCCACTCATGAGACTAGTACGGGAAGATAGCAAATTCAAAGCCAACCTGGGCAATTTAGTGAGTTCCTGCCTCAAAATAAAACACAAAGGGGTTGAGCTTGTAGCTCTGTGGTAGAGCACACTTGACTTTGATCCCTAGAGCCCTCCCACACACAAACATAAAAACAAATAATTTTAATTAGAAAGGAAAGTATAACTTTCTTTTTTTTTCTCAATATTTTTTGGTGTGATAAGTCCCTTTTTTGAAGATAGAACTGGTGACTATCTTTTTAGGTTTCATAAAGCCACATTCATAATACACCACTCTAATGAACTCAGTCACTGAAAAGTAAAAAAGTAAAACACTCAGAGTAAACTGAGCGATGGCTCAATCTATAGTTCATGATTTGTCCATTTTGCTGTTTACAGTTAAATGCTCAAAACTAATGACTTTGATTTTTAACTACTAGAATTTTACTGTTTCCTTCTGGAGTGGTTAGTAGTTACTCTATTTACCTCAATATTTTCCATACATTGAGCTTATCATAGTTATACATATATTACTAATTAAATTGCATATAAACTATGCATTTCGCCATTTCAAAACTTTTTGTATGTGTATGTTCTTAAAATTATGAGCAGATTTTGTACTTGACCCACATCTGTACACAATCACAGAATCCTATAAAATGAAGCTGAAATTTGAGTAAAACTTTTAAGCTTCCTTATTTTTATCCAAGGTGACTATTTCCACTTAAAAATGTACACGGTTCCTGCATATACAGTCCTAGATTTTCATTTAGTGGGTTATGACTGACCTTGACTACACTGAAGACTTTTATCTGAAATTTCCAATAAGAAGTTTCCTAATGGAATTTTTCATTTTTGATGCTTTGACAACTGGGAATACAAAATTAAAAACATTTTGCTTAACACTGTGCTGAATTTTTTTTTTAATCTAGTAATTGTACACACAAACTAGTGTAAATAGAGCATTCCTCCAAATTATGCTTATGAACTAAATCTTTCACTAAGGTTCAGAAGTTTACAAATTCATTTATTTATAAAGTACATTTGCAGATTTCTTTACCCCTTTAAACAAAAAACAAAACAAAACAAAAAATAAAGACAAATAAAAATTACAAAGAAAATGTTAAATTACTGCTAGTGAAATCTTCCAGAAAGAATTTTTAGCAGTGGTTACTTTAAAAATTATTGCCCAGCCTCACAAAATTGTGACAGTTAAACTGTTCTACTTAAATTGTATTACTGACAGTTCTGTAGTAGTCCATACTTTATAAACCAGACACAATAAAATAACTCCTTGACAGAACAGCCACAATGTTGCCAGTACATGCTGCTTTGGCATCATTCAGCAGAGTTTTTGTTTTAAAAATAGTCTTACATACTGTCAATAAACTTGTCACAAAATAAAAAAAAACTTTTTATATATGTAATTACATATAAATTGCATAATTTGAAATTTATGTGAATGGATAAGTAAATGATACATTCATAGTATTTGCATAAAAGACTTTCCTTCTACCAGAATTGAGTACTCAATTAACCTCTGAAATGTGGAAAAGGTATAGAATAGAAACTTCAAGCCATCCTTCTTAACTTTTCAAAAAGCTATGGATATATATGAAAATCAGAAGAACTTCCATAGTAGATAGCATTATATGTAGTTAAGCTATTACAAAAAATAGAATCTCTTTTTTGGGGGAGAGGGTACCAGGGATTGAACTCGGGATCTTGCACTTGACAGACAGAAACTTATGCCACTGAGGTATTTTCCTAGCCCTTAGTACAAAAATTAGAAAAACCCAGAAAAAGAAATTCTGTTGGTAGATTCACTTATACTGGATTGGTACTTAAAGACATTCATGAAACAATCAAAACTAGAAATCATAGATAATGTGTTATGAGATTAACCAAAGGAAAGAAGACTAAGATCTGTAATTGGAAGTTCAAGCATACAAATAGTCCTGGACTTAAATAAAATATTGAAAAATAAATAAAGAATCAAATGTTTAAAATTTAAACAAAATATATGCTGCACATATGCACAAATTTTTATAATTAATACATTTTTAAACATATGTGTTAACTGATTAACTACTGATCATAACTATATTAAAAAGCCAGACTTCTATGTAGCTGAACTATAATCACAAACAATGTGGTTTTTATTATTTGGAACTTTGTATTTTTATAATTCATTTTGTCATTTCTATTTTCTAAGTTTAAATTAATTGAATTGAATTATATTAAAAACTTTTGGACAGGAACCTGACCTAATTCAAAACTTATGCATAAGTGGTTTTTTAATTATAACCCAATAAAATGTAATTAATGACAATACTGACATGACTTAACTCTTGAACTCTGTCCAGTTGTCTGAGTAGAAGCCTTTATATGAAGATGAGAACACTTGAACAATAATTTCATTCACTC
This sequence comes from Octomys mimax, assembly GCA_002564305.1. Lineage (NCBI taxonomy): Eukaryota > Metazoa > Chordata > Mammalia > Rodentia > Octodontidae > Octomys > Octomys mimax. The sequence goes on along the minus strand of NDGM011131849.1, from coordinate 2,331 downwards.
TGACCTTGTGGCTTTTCTCTGTCTTGCAAATGTCATATATTCATCTATTCACAGCTTTAGTTATATGGGAAAAAGAATTTCAAGAATAGCATTGTTTTACATATTGAGGACTACATGTAAATGGAAATTTTGAACTATTAGAAGTAGTATAATTATGATACTACATTTCTTTCACTTGAAAATATTAATACTGCAGTTGCTAATTGTTCTTTGATCAATATAGACTTTTCTAAGGGCTGGCAAGATAGCTCAGCTGTCTAAAGTGTCTACTTAAGCAAGCTTAGGCAGCAACGGGGGACTGTGGTTTGGTCCCCAGGACCACATGCCATGCCAGCCACCCTCAGTGTGGACTGAGCCAGCCAAAAAATACATAAATAAATACTTTAATACTTAAATAAATTTAAGAAAATATTGACAATGCTGTGGATTTTTATACATTTCTTTTGAAACAACAGTATCAGCATATTTATCTATTTTATGTACTCTAGAAAGATTTGAAAATATCATAGATACCCTAAAAATATCTAGTTCTCTGAGAAAAGATTCTGCCAGGTTAATCAAGAGGATAGATTAACATTTTTCTTTTTTTTACACATCATGCTCTCACATCAGAAGTGGAAATTTGGTTGCCTGTGACAGGCAAATTTACAACAACCAGCAAAGTCGTTTTAGAAAATTTAGAAATAAATATGGTTTCTCTGTCTAGCACATTCCATGTTATTTCACCTGGACTCAAAGTTGGACTTATTACATGACCCACTACTGGCAGATCTTTAAACTCATGATCCCTGCTAAGGTACCTGACACACTGATGTTTTCTGTAACTCATGGGGAATGTGGGCATGAATCCTGAAGTTGGGCTCAGGTAAGCCAATCACTTCACATTAAATTTTATTCCCCCAAGCAACACAGTGCTACCAAGCTAACCAATTCAGAGTTTTCCCTTTTGATTTAAGAAATAACACCAGCTGCTAGTCTATATTCTCTTGCTCTGAAGAAGTATTCAAAAAAATAAAGGTAATTAACTCTCTCTTGTTGCCTTGAAGAGTAAAAGTGCAATTGTACTTAGGAAAGAATTAAAGGTATCAACAGATTTAATGAAAGAGAATGAAACTGCTCAAAAGGAAAGAAGAACAAGGATGGAGAAAGACAAAAGAAGGAAGGGAGAAAATATATGTATAAATGCACACAAGGTAGCTGAGATAATCACAGTACTAATTTCTATTAGTTCATGGAAAGGATCAGTTAACGCTTATATTGTTTAATCCATTTTGCATGCCTGTACCTGGTAATCTGAGCAACTACTATAAAGATAACATTATGTGATATAATAACCATTGTTAATTTCTTATCATCTTGTTTTGAAATTCTTTACAGTTTAATTGCTTTTTTCTCTTCAAAATAAAAACAAATGACATAGCTATCATATTTGAGTCTGAAGGTGAATTACTATATGTTTTATAGTTGTTGCAAAAACAAAGCCCTGGGCCATTCAAATAGTTCAGTGGATTAAAGAGCCTGCAAGCAGGTGTAGGGGCCAGGGATGTGATCCCTGGGCCTGCTGTGCTGACCCCGCCCTGGGGCGCGCTGAGACTGCAATTGAGACTGGGCTTGGGGGCGCTTGCCTGTAATCCCAGCTCTTGGGAGGCTGTAAACAGGCGGATCACTATGAGTCCGATCTAGTAGTGAGACCCTGAACATCCTGTAGACCTTCCCTAAAAAATTACAAAAAATAAAAATAAAGACAAAGCCCTGTTCTCCAATTTCTTATTTTCATTTTTTAGTAAATGTTTGTGGTATATAATGATTATATTCATCATGGAGAGTTTGTACACATACATAACTCATGTGAATTCTTTTTTCAACAATTTAATAATATTTGCTAAATAAATTAAAAATGAAAATTAAGTAAAAACCTATTGACAGTAATTATAAAATGTTACTTCTTAGATAGATCATGGACTGAGATAGAATCTGGGCTGTGGCCATAATTACAAGAAGCACAAGGATAAAACATTAAATAAGGTCACTTTGGTTCAGCCTTCTGGAAGAGAAATCTGTCCCATAAAAGGAGCATTAGTTGAAAGGACATGTATTTCTATACATAAGAATCTTAGATTTTTCATAGAAATAGTGATTAGCTGCTATTGTGATTGATCTTGAAAGGATACATCACAGGCTCAATCAAAATTTGTCAGTAGACCTTCCAAGGCCTCCTAAAATTTGCCTAGTATCATAATAGTATATTCCTGAGAGTCTAGAAAAACCTAGTCGGGCTGGCGAGATGGCTCAGTGGTCTAAAGCACCTACTTGGAACAAGCTGAACTAAAG